>CM076572.1:607603609-607693278 GCA_034641835.2 Pinus albicaulis
CAAATATTCCTCTTTTTGCTGATTGTTCTCTTGAACACATGGAGGAAATGCTGGTAAACATGGGGGAACTTTCTCAACATTAGATTCTTATATCTACTCTTCATCAAGTGCAGCCCTTGATTCTTTGATCTGCTCATTCGTATCTTCTTCTTATTTATGTTTTCCTTCAATGACATTAAGAAAATCTCTTCTTTGCAATACCTTTCTTTAACTAAGATGCAAACCATTTAGATCAAGAGGATATGTTTGGTAGTGTTGTACCTCAGCATTGTAAGTGGGCTGAGATACTTCATGGTGTGGGTTTGGAAATGGTGGTACATGTAGTTGAGTGGGGGTGGATATATGAGATGGATGTGGTTGAGGTAATGGTTGTGGTGGAGGTGGATGGTAGGGATATCATGGAGTTAGGTATGGAGGATATGGAGGGAAATTTTGGGGATATTATGGATTTTCCCAATAAGGACCTTGCCAACCATGTTGCTAAGATTGGTTTTGGGGGTGAGCTGGCCAAGGTCGCCAAGGATGGAGTGTATCCCAATTAGTTTGAGATCGATGTGCATAAGCTTGAAATTTTGAAGTGGATCCTTGCATCATATCAAGTTGACTAGGTTTCTAGGGTATCCTTCGAGCCACATAACATAACTTCTTTGGTGATTGTCTTGCTCCATTGTCTTCTTGGTAAACTTCTTTAAACCTGGGGAATGATGACCAACATTTAGTAGCATATGATTCTGCATGGATAAAAAAAATATCAACATCTTATTTTTTCTCATTTTTCATTCTTAACATTTCTACTTGTTCACTTAGATTGCTAAGAATTTCTATTTTAAAGTTATCAAGCAAATTTCCAAGTTCATCTTGCCTTACCAATGTTGATGTTCATTTACTTACTCTTTCCTTTCCTCTTGATATGTGCTTTCATGTTTCACAAATTTCTTCAAATGAAAATTGGTATACATCTACTCTACTCATGATATTAACAAGATCAATCCACTCATCCCTAATTGTTCTAAGTAAGAGGGTTTTTAGTGTGTCAAATCCTAGATGATGCAATTTTTCCCTCTTAACATTATACATGAACCTCTCTATTAGATCCTCAAGGCTCTCTGTAATATTCCTATTTAGCCCAAGCTAATAGGAATACTTCATTTTGTTTCTTTCTTATTGTTTGATGAACAAAATGTAAAGGAGGACATGAAAAACTCCTTAAATCAAAGAATAAATACATGCCCAATCTGAAAAGGGATAAATCTGGGCCTTTGTAATAAAATCCACTTGTGTGTGAAACATGATTGAGACATTTGATTGGGTCAACAGGACCAAATCTCAGGTCTATTCAGATTCATTGAACCTCCTAGAAAAACTACACAGTTCTAAAAGGAGGACATCAGTGTGAAAAGGGGCAATTCATTTGAGGTGGTTTAGGGTTTGCGCACACCTTCAAGTTATAAAAAGGAGGAGAGGGCTCATGTAAAGGTTGTTGAAATATTTTCGAAATAGAGGTTGCTTGAGCAAATCTAGCTCTCTTGGTTGTTTAGCCTAAGGGAAGAGGATTTCGTGTTTAGGAATCCTCCCTCTTTCCTTGAGTAGCTCTTGGAGGATATTGTACTAAAATGAGCCACTATCAGGTTGAAGACCAAGTTCCATCTCCATTAGCAGCGCTGATCCTGTTGAGGGTTTTGCAACTGCTTGAGTTGTAGCAAGTGGTATCCTAGATCTGCAGAGATCTAGTGTTTTGGAGGAGTTCTCTCTCAAGGAGGGTGTCTTGTGACCACTTGGAAGAGGATCTCTATCTTATTTTGTATTCAAATCTATATTTTATAGCATTTTATTCATTTCTCTAGAGCTACTGTGCAGTCCCTCTCATGAACTGCGTTTTCTGCATTGGGGTTTAATGTAAATTTGATTTCTGTGCAATAGAATATCTCAAGTGATTAAGGCTTGCCTCTCACTTTGTAATTATTTAAAGTAGCTATTTTTATAAGCTATTTCAGATCTGATTTCATGTACAATAAAATTCATCTTTAGAAATTATGAGCATTCTGCAGTTCCGTAGCTTTAAAGTCAGATCTACTCTTGTACATGCATTATTTTGATGAAATCCCAAGGGGATCTGATAGAGGAAGCTTAGTAGTTTCCAGATATGGTATGGATCTGATGTTTCAGCCATAGATATGTCATATATCTGAGTTTTAACTTACAGCAGCTGAATCTTTAGAGAAATAACGCTGTAATGGTCTGTAATCTTTTTCTATGCATTGCAACAACTCATTTTGGGGGTTTTCCTTCATAGAAATGTCTGTTTTTCCTTGCATAAGCCATATGAATCTTATTATAAACCTGCATACTAAAATTATGCATAAACACAGCCAAGCCTTTCAGAAATTATGCTACCCATGCTTCAACACTTTTCTGCATAATTTAGGTCATGGGAAATCAGGGTTTTTCTTGACTAGTCGGGAAGGAGGAACTGTTTAACTTAGCAAAACACATTTTTTTTTGCTGAAATTTGGCATGTGAATCCATCTTGACATAATATAACATATTATATAACCTTGACCCTTAATTTTACGCATATTTCTGTATACACCTATTTTAGTGCATAAAAAGCTGCTTTTCCCCATATTTCTGATGTTAAAAGCTGAGTAAAGAGTTCTGTTGTTATTTATATTGGTTTTTGAGCATTCTCAAACACATTTTACAGTAGCTAAATCCATCATACTTGAAGAATTCATTTTCCAGGCACGATCTGCTGAGTAAACCCTTTTGGGATATTACCTCTCGACAAGAGTCTATAGATAGAGTGTGAAAAGGGCCAGATAGCATCTGTATCTTGCCCTCTCTTTAGAGGTGACATATCTAGTAAATTACCCTTCATTAAATCTCTGGTTTAGATCAGATTGTTGATTGTTAATGCCTGAAAAGGAAATATCTCATTGATACCAGTTTGTGGGAGATCTGTTTAGTGCATCTAAACCCATTTTTTTCTGCTAAATCCCACATATCAGTCCCACACAGTATACACAAGAGGAACCAAGCATTGGTCTACATTTTATTTGCATATTTTTCATTATACAACATTCCTATTAAGCAGCTGGGCAATATTCTTGAAAAAGGAACATTACACTCTCATCTTCTTCTTGGTTCATTCTAAAAATTTCTTCTCTAAGATCACGATATTTATATTTTTCTAGAAATATATTTTGCATACCATTCCATGATCTTATTGAATTAGTACCTAGAATCATGAACCATTTAATAGCTTTATCCTTCAATGTTGCAGGAAACAATCTCAGTTTTTGAGTGTGTGATAAGTAGCCATAAAACATACAAAGTATCTCAAATTCAAAGAGAAATGTTTCTAGATCCTCTTTCCTCATACCATGGAAGTTGAGAAGGAAATATGGAGGGATGTTCTTCATAGGTACACTTATGTCCATATCTTGAATGGGAAACCCAACAACATCTTGTTCATTGTCATCATATCCATCCATCTCTTCTTCTTTCAAAAGTGTATGGTGATGTGGTTATTACTGCACCACGTGGTCAAGTGGGGGGTTGGTATTAGAGAAGTATTTAAAAAAAAATATATTCTAAGTATCCCAACTCCTATGAGGCATGAGAATCAGATTTTTTTGTATTTTTCAATATTTTGAAAACAACATGAAAAGGAAATCATAAAAGAATGCTAAAACAGAATCAAATCATATACTAGACATCTCCCCGGCAACAATGCCAAAAGTGGTGAGCCCTGGTATTTCACTAAGAGTTCTGCAACTCCTAGAGTCTACCCTACTTTACTTTATCCACCCGAGGTTCATACAAACTTTGAGGTGACAGTGCTATATACACAACATATTCCTTCTGTTCATGTCATCCTCTTCTGCTCTACGAAAGGGTGCTACCTCTATGGGTTCTTAGAGAAGTTTATCATACTCCAATGAAACTAAACTAAATTGTAGAAAGGAAATGAAATAAATGGAACTAATTTAATGGGTAGGAAGGAAATGACTATAAGGAACTAAATTAAATTTCTGAAAAGAAATGACAGGAAGGAAACTAGTTTAATTTGCAGAAAAGAAATAACAGAAAGGAAACTAATTCTAAACCACACTTAACTGGGCCAAATGGCTAAATGCACTCTAATTATCCTCTGATTTATCTACCATGCTCCTATCCATGCAACTAAGCTATCCATGACTCAATTCTAATTAAAAAGAGTTAATTTGCAGCTTGGAGGGAAGAAAAGGGCTAAAAGAGGCTAATGGGGTGGTTTAGCATGTGAAACAAGGTTTGGAAGCAGAAAGAGGGGGTTAAAACCTTATAAAAATTTATTATAGTGTGATAAATGACTTTGGAGTGGAAAGAACTCAAAAGTGCGATGGCAGAGTGCGATGGAGGACAAAAGTTGAGATGTGTGATGTCGTAATCGCAATATCGCAAGTTTAAGGGGATAACGATAAGAATTAACAGGAACGAACTAAAATGTGAAAAGTGTGGTTTGCGACGAGTGACGTGGCAGAGTGCGATGGAAGAAAAAACTTGGAATATGCGATGTCGCAATCGCAATATCGCAAGTTTAAGTGGTTAGTGTTAATAATTAATAAGAACGAACTAGAATGTGCGAAGTACAATTTGCGACACGGTAAAAGTTGCGGGTTGCGATCTGGCATGTGGTAATTTCTGCAAAGTGCGAAGTGAGACGAGTAACGTGGCAGAGTTATCACATCAGAGGAATGAGTGGTAAGTGTTATGTGAAAAGATAAATGATGCGATTTGCGATTTCGAAATATCGAAATCGCAAGAATGAGCGGTAAGTGTTTTAAAGGTAAAAGCTAAATGGTGTGAAGTGTGATTTGCAATGGGCGACATGGTGGTGGGACTGATAGCGGAGTGCAATCGCAATATCGAAATCGACAAGAACAACAGTAAGTATTAAGGGAGAAAGGGAAAATTTGTAGGATGCGATTTGTGATAAGATAAGAATTGCGGGATGTGATTTTCAATAGGATAAAAACTGCGGGATGCTATTTGCGATAGGGATGACGTGGCGGTGAGTTTGAAATAAAAAGGGAAAATTTGCGATTTGCGATATGTGATGTCACAATATCGCAATCGCAAGAACCAACAGTAAGTGTTTAAAGGTAAAAGCTAAGAGTTTCAATTTGCAAAGTACAATGTAAGGCGACGGGAGACTCGAGGAGAAAAGGTGGAGGTCACGTTCGAATGGGTTTGAATGGTTTTTCACATGTTTTGCATAAAAAGGGTAAGGCAGTGAGAATATGTGGGAAAAAGTGGAGATGGAGGGTGTAACAACAGTGCGCAAAGCGTAACAACAAATATGGAAGGGAGATGGAAGACGAAGCAAGAGGTGTTGGAGAACTTCCCTCTGGGCTATGTTGCCCGTACTTGTTGTCAACTTGCCTATTTATGCAAGAAAGAAAGACAATGTGTTCATGAATATGCAAGCACTGATCTAATCTATTTCCAGGAAATCATAAGCGAGAAAGCATTTTTGGACTGTGGGAAAAGGTCTATCCTCCTCGAGCTCTATTGACATAGTTGAGAGGGGAAGGTTGACCTCACAAATTTATGGAGTTTATCACTATTCTTACTCTCTATAAGAAGATTAAATCTACAACAAAATAAAACATGAAGTGAACTAAAACATCAATAAAACTACCAACAAACTAGCTAAATGACATGAAAGAAAGGAATGGAAATAATAGAGAATCTGAGGTACATGGGTTGGGCCCTAACCCATGAGCCTAGCTTTCTAGAACTAGATCAATAAAATGGCATCTCTCTACTCATTTCATAAAAATAACAGTCTGTTACATCCATCAAATTTTTAATAGAGCCTCATGGATTTACAGAAAAACATCGAATCCAATGGAATGGAATAGAAGTGGAGTGGAATGGAAGTCCCCTAATTAGCTCTTGATAAGCTTTATTTATCCTAAAGGGTAGCTACCAACAGCTCCCTAAAACATATTGACTGATTCCACTTTGAATCGAAGTAAACCATTTATTGAGTGCACTTCGTCTTCAGTTTGCTTGGATGCCTTTATTAGTTAAGGAGGGTGGACAACTCCCTTGAATCTCTCCAAGATTTCTCCATAATTTCTTGACATTGTGATCATTCATTCTCCAATCTTGATCTTCCAGTGGCAGGGAGAAAGTTCCTAAATCATCTCCTTCTCCAAATCTGTGTAATATTCCCAATATTCTACAAAAATAACCAATATTAGGCACAAATATGCAATTACCTTTAAACCTTCCTAAGAAAATATTAAAGCATAAGAAAAAATTATTAAGTGCATAATGAGAGATTTAATATATATTTTTATGTGCATAAGAGAGGTACATGGGCCTAAGAAAGGTTAGATGGGCCTTAATTTATGTCTAATTTAGAGGCCCATCAACCCTTTTCCCCAAGGTCAGCAGACGCTTGCTGGCACGAATGCAAATACTGGATCTCCCACAGGGGGCAACCAGGAAGGGAAAAGTTATTCAAATGTATATATGATGAGTGTTCACGTTGATGTCACCACGAGATCATGTGATTATGGTGAATCCAAGTCTTCAAAGGCTAAGGCCGCTCTTGATACTTCTGAGCCACTCCATATTGAGAGGCCTGCAGTCGAGAGTATACCTCGCATGCTGGAAGGTTTTGCTAAATGTTTGACAATCAACCCGAATGCCAAGGCAACCCAAAACTACTCCATTGTAGAAGATCCGGCTCAGATTCCTTGTGTTATGTCTATGTTGGAGGTACTCCAGTCATTCCTAGCAGAAAAGGGTGCATTGCTCACTATGATCGGAGCAATAGATTCAAAGAAATATCTTATGATCACATTTAATATGTCAAATCTTAAGAAGAGACTTTCTCATCACATGGATTTTCAGATCAAATCTACGTATCGAAAAATAAATATTTTTTGAACAGTAGTCGATGAGGTTGATTCCACATGTGTCATGTCTATCTCATGTTGGAAAGCCATTGGATCTCCTCAAGACGTTCCTTCACCTACTCTTCTCATTGAATTTGATGGTCATTCTCACACACCACCTAACATTGTTCTGGCTTTGGCCATTTGTGTTGGGGGTAAAGTTGTAAATATTGAAGTAGAGATAGTTGATGCCAATTTGGACTACAACCTTCTATTAGGGTAGAATTGGATTTATGAGATGGATGTTATTGCTTCATCTTTATTTCGAGTCCCGTGTTTTCCCCATGAAGGGAGGATTTCCATTACTGATCAGATGGACTATTCTCCGATAGATCCTAATTCATCTTCTGACTCTATTGTTCCCTTGGTGAATGATGCCAAGAAACTTGTGCAGAATTTAGGGGTTAAAATGTATACCTCATTGATGGGTACCTTTGATCTTCCTCCTCCTTCTCTTCATACCAATGATATTTCATCCTCTAGGGCTCCTACTTGAAGAGAGTTCTTCTGAACTCATTATTTTTCAGACACTTGGACCTTAACTTCTCCTACCACCACATTATAATAAGGTTAAGTGGGTGGAAGGGAATTCCTTATATCTACAATATATATTTCTTATTAGTCTATTGTTGACTATGCAGATTTTGATCCAGTTTCTCTTTCACCACAGGATCTGGATGGAGATGTCACTCCGACTTGAACACTTACTTCATCTTCTGCTCAAGATTGCCTCGATAGTGTTCTGCTATCTAAGGAGGCTATCCTTGAGGCAATGACTGGTGTGGAAATACCATGGGATGATTTTCATCATTAGTCATATTTTCTACCTGATTTGCGAGAGGTTGAGTCAAGATTGTCTAGCCCTGTGTCTACTAGTCTTGTTCACCCGATCCTGAACCCTTTGGCTCTAGCACATATTTTTGCTGAAGGGAACATGGCTACCATTTCTGAGATGATCCTGATGAACATTTCTAAGAATCCCAATGTTATAGAGAATGTTTTCTTCAGAGCCGAATGTTCCCCTGAAGAGATTCAGATTTATACCGATCTCTTTAAAGAGTTTTGTGATGTGTTCTCTTGGTTTTATAAGGAAATGCTTGGAATTTATCCATATATTGTCCAACATGAGATCAAGACTTATGAGAATGCTAATCCTATACGACAAAATCTTCGTCTGGTCAACCCTAGGAAACCTACAACTATCAAGGTCGAGGTTGAGAAGCTGCTTAAGGCAGGTTTCATATACCTTATTCCTTTGACTGAGTGGATTTCAAATCCAGTTAATATGGACAAGAAACAAGGAACGATCCATGTCTGCATTGAATTCAGAGATTTGAATAAGGCATGTCCAAAATATAATTACCCGACACCATTTATTGATCAGATTATTGATGAGTGTGTAGGGAATGAGATTTTCTCCTTCATGAAAGTTTTCTCGGGATATAATCAGATTACCATCCATCCTGAAGATCAGAAAAAGACTGCTTTTATTTCCCCCTAGGGTACATTTGCATACAAGAAGATGCCTTTTGGTCTTAAAAATACTGGAGCTACTTTCTATCGGGAAATGTCTTATGCTTTCCACGATATCAAACATATCATCGAAGCTTATTTGGATGATTTAGCTGCTCATTCTCGAAAGAAAATTGATCATCCTTATCATCTTCAAATTATTTTGAAATATGTCATGATTACAAAATCTGGTTGAACCCAAATAAGTGCATTTTCACCGTCACATCTGGTCGGTTGTTGGGATTCATAGTGTCTAATGAAGGGATTTAGGTAGATCCCTTCAAGGTTGAGGAAACACTTCAGTTGCCTCCCCTTCCTTCTATTCCTCAACTTCAAATTATTCAAGGAAAAGCCAATTTCTTGAGGAGATTCATCATTAACTATGTTGAGGTTACAAAAGGGTTTATGAGATTGTTGATGAAAGGAATTCAATTCCTATGGGATTACTTTTCTCAATTCTTGTTCGATGCTTTGAAAAAGGAATTGACCTCTGCTCCTTTATTAAGTCCAACTGATTATAGAAAAGACTTCATTTTGTATCTTGCCATGACAGAATATACAATAGGTATGGTTTTGGTTCAAGAGGATGATGCTCTTTGTGAGCATGTTATTTATTATCTAAGCCGAGGCTTGGTAGGTCCTGAATTGCGATATTCTCCCATTGAGAAGTTAGCTTTGGCAACTGTCCATGTTGTCCAACAACTTAGGAATTACATTCTCCTTTGTAAAAATTATGTTTTGGAGGTTTTCAATCCATTTCAATTTGTTCTCAGTAGGGGAGTGATTGAGGGAAAATATAATAGATGGATTGTCATTTTGTAAGAATTCGATCTCTAGTTCCTATTTGCCAAGTCCAAGAAATCGTTGGTATTTGTGGAGCTGATCTCTGAGTTTCCTTGTGGATAAATTTATTATTTATGAGGAGTCGTTCCCTAATGAACATATTTTCCTCATTTCTTCACAAGCTCCTTGGTATGGAGATACTATTTTCTATCTCCAGACTTAAAAGTTTCCCCTCACTTTTTCGAAATATGAGCGTCGAAAGTTGTGTCACTTAGAAAAAAGTTATCTTACTATCGGTGACACGTGATTATGGTGAATCCGGGTCTTCGAAGGCTAAGGATGCTCCTGATACTTCCGAGCCACTCCATATTGAGAGGCCCACAGTCGAGAGTATAACTCGCATGCCGGAAGGTTCTGCTTAACAATCAACCCGAATGCCAAGGCAACCCAAAACTACTCCATTGTAGAAGATCTGGCTCAGAGTCCTTGTGCTATGTCTGTGTTGGAGGTACTCCATTCATTCCCAACACAAAGGGGTGTGCTCACTATGATCGGAGCAACAGATCCAAAGAACTCTCTTATGATCACATTTTCTATGTCCAATCTTAAGAAGAGACTTCCTCATCACATGGCTTTTCAGATCAAATCTACGTATCGGAAAATAAATATTTTTTGAACAGTAGTCGATGAGGGTGATTCCACATGTGTCATGTCTATCTCGTGTTGGAAATCCATTGGATTTCCTCAAGCCATTCCTTCACCTACTCTTCTCATTAAATTTTATGGTCATTCTCATAGGCCACCTGAAATTGTTCCGACTTTGCCCACTGTGTTGGGGGTAAAGTTGTAAATATTGAAGTTGAGATAGTTGATGCCAAATTGGAATACAACCTTCTATTGGGGCGAAATTAGAATTATGAGATGGATGCTATTGATTCATCTTTATTTCGAGTCTTGTGTTTTCCCCATGAACGGAGGATTTCCACTACTGATCAGATGGAATTTTCTCAGATAGATCCTAATTCATCTTCTCACTCTATTGTTCCCTTGGTGAATGATGCCAAGAAACTTGTACATAATTTAGGGGTTGAAATGTATACCTCATTGATGGGTACCTTTGATCTTTCTCCTCCTTCTCTTCATACCAATGATATTTCATCCTCTAGGGCTCCTACTCGAAGAGAGTTCTTCTGAACTCATTATTTTTCAAACACTTGGACCTTACCTTCTCCTACCACCACATTATAAGAAGGTCAAGTGGGTGGAAGGGAATTCCCTATATCTACAACAAAGATTTATTATCAGTCTACTGTTGACTATGTAGATTCTGATCCAGTTTCTCTTTCATCGGAGGATCTGGATGGAGATTTCACTCCGACTTGAACACTTACTTCATCTTCTGCTTAATATTTCCTCGATATTTTTCTGCCATATTAGGAGGCTATCCTTGAGGCAATGAATAGTGTGGAAATACCATGGGATGAATTTCATCAGCAGTCATATTTTCTACCTGATTTGTGAGAGGTTGAGTCAAGATTGTCTAGCCCTGTGTCTACTAGTCCTGTTTGCCCGATCCTGAACCCTTTGGCTCCAAAACATATTTTTGCTGAAGGGAACATGGCTGCCATTTCTAAGAAGATCCCAGTGAACATTTCTAAGAATCCCAATGTTACAGAGAATTTTTTCTTCAGAGCTGAATGTTCCCCTGAATAGATTCAAATATATACCGATCTCTTTAAAGAGCTTTGTGATGTGTTCTCTTGGTTTTATGAGGAAATGCTTGGAATTTATCCATCTATTGTCCAACATGAGATCAAGACTTATGAGAATGATGAGCCTATACAACAAAATCTTTGTCTGGTCAACCCTAGTAAACCTGCAACTATCAAGGTCGAGGTTGAGAAGCTGCTTAAGGCGGGCTTCATATACCTCATTCCTTTGACTGAGTGGATTTTGAATTCAGCAACTGTGGAAAATAAACAAGGAACAATCCATGTTTGCATTGACTTCAGAGATCTAAATAAGGAATGTCCAAAAGATAATTACCCAACACCATTTATTGATAAGATTATTGATGAGTGTGCAAGGAATGAGATTTTCTCCTTCATGAAAGTTTTATCAGGATATAATCAGATTACCATCCGTCCTGAAGATTAGAACAAGACTTCTTTTATTTTCCCCTGGGGTACGTTTGCATACAAGAAGATGCCTTTTGGTCTTAAAAATGCTGGAGCTACTTTCTATCGAGAAATGTCTTATGATTTCCACGATATCAAACATATCATCGAAGCTTATTTGGATGATTTAGTTGCTCGTTCTCAAAAGAAAATTGATCATCCTTATCATCTTCATTTTTTTTGAAATATTTCATTATTAAAAAATCTAGTTGAACCCAAATAAGTGCATTTTCACTGTCACATATAGTCAGTTGTTGGGATTCATAGTGTCTACTGAAGGGATTCAGGTAGATCCCTTCAAGGTTGAGGAAATAATTCAGTTGCCTCCCCTGTCTTCTACTCCTCAAATTCAAATTCTTCAAGGAAAAGCCAATTTCTTGAGGAGATTCATCGTTAACTATGCTGAGGTTACGAAAGGGTTTATGAGATTGTTGAAGAAAGGAATTCAATTCCTATGGGATTACTTTTCTCAATTCTTGTTCGATGCTTTGAAAAAGGAATTGAACTATGCTCCTTTATTGAGTCCAACTGATTATAACAGAGACTTCATTTTGTATCTCGCCATGGCAGAATCTATAATAGGTATGGTTCTGGTTCAGGAGGATGATGCTCTTTGTGAGCATGTTATTTATTATCTAAGCCGAGGCTTGGTAGGTCCTGAATTGTGATATTCTCCCATTGAGAAGTTAGCTTTGGTAGCTATCCATGTTGTCCAACGACTTAGGAATTACATTCTCCTTTGTAAAATTTATGTTTTGGAGGTTTTCAATCCATTTCAATTTGTTCTGAGTAGGGGAGTGATTGCGAGAAAATACAATAGATGGATTGTCATTTTGCAAGAATTTGACCTCCAGTTCCTATATTCCAAGTCCAAGAAATTGTTGGTATTTGTGGAGCTGATCTTTGAGTTTCCTTGTGGATAAATTTATTATTTATGAGGAGTCGTTCCCTGATGAACATATTTTCCTCATTTCTTCACAAGATCCTTGGTATGGAGATACTATTTTCTATCTCCATACTTCAAAGTTTCCCCTCACTTTTTCGAAAGATGAGCATCGAAAGTTGCGTTACTTGGAAAAAAATTATCTTACTATCAGTGACACTTTGTATCGTCATGGGATCGATTCGATCCTTAGACATTGCTTGAATCTCAAAGAGGTTGAGGTTGTGTTGAATGATTGCCAAAGTGGAGCTTGTGGTGGTAATTTATCTGAGATTGCTACAACTCAAAATATTTTGCGTGTTGGATATTTTTGGCCATCGATTTTCAAAGATTGTGTTGAGGCAGTAAAAAATTGTCATCCTTGTCAGGTTTATTCTCGGAAGATGCATGATCATCCAACTCCACTCTATACTGTTATAACTGTCGGTCCATTCACTAAGTGGGGAACTGATTTTACTAATTGCAACATGCCTTTGGAAAATGGTCACAAGTACATTATCATAGCAGTGGAAGACTTCACCAAGTGGGCCAAGGCTATGCCTACTTTCTCGAATGATGGTGAAACATCAGCCATGTTTCTATTCAACAAAGTCATTTCCCGCTTTGATATTACAAAAGAGATTGTCACTGACCATGGTAGTATTTTCATAACTCCATGATGGCTGAATTTACTCTTAAATTATGTTTATGACAGGAGAATTCATATCTGTATTATTATTAGGCCAGTGGGCAGGATGAAGTCGTGAATAAATAATTAAAGGTTATCCTACAAAGGACAATAATAAATCTAGGTCCAATTGGCATGTCATGTTGTATCTTGAGCTTTGGGCATACCAGATGTCAGTTAAGACTGCAAGTGGGTTCACTCCTTTCCAACTAGTTTATGGTTTGGAATAAATATTTCTTGTTGAGTGTGAGATTACTTCCCTTAAGCTAGTTGTTGAGCTTCTTCCAGACACTTCAAGTCTTGAAGAACACCTTGTTTATCTAGAACGTCGAGATGCAGCTATGGTTAATGAGGCCCATAATAAAAGAGTGAAATTTGAATATGATAAGGATGTAAAACCTAGGGTTTTCTCTGAAGGTGACCTCGTTTTGGTCTACGATCAAGAAAAGGATGCCTTGGGGGTAGGGAAATTTAAATCCATGTGGTACGACCCTTTCATTGTCAAAATATTCCTTAAGAAGGGAGCTTATGATTTGGTCGACTTTGAAGGAAATGAGTTGGCGGAGCCTAGAAATGGGCTCTATCTTAAGAAGTATTATGCATAGGCGCCTGCGTAACATTTTATTTGGTTGTATATATTGTTTTTTTGTGCATATATGTCTACCAATTCTGTTGTGACGTTGATATTTTTTATCTACTTTGGCAGGTATTTATGGATGATATGAGTCATTTTGGCTTTGCCGATGGTGCTAGTCGACATACCTAGAATATTTATTCCGCGGCTTGGGTAATCTACTATCCATTCGGTCAGTTGTTAGTCTCAAGGGGCTTATGCATTGGTCCTGCTTTGAACAATGTCGCAAAATATACTATTGTGATCAATCTACTTTCCGAGGCAATGTCTCTTGGTATTGGTTCGTTAGTAGTGTAATTAGACTCACAACTGGTTGTTTCAAAGTTGAATAACATCTATCGTGTCAGAGATCCATTTTTATATAGTTTATTTCTGAGAGTGTGTTTGCTACAAAGATAATTTAACTATGTTACATACATTCACATTCCACGATCAGAAAATGCATTTGCTGATTCATTAGCTAATCAAACAATCGATTTCCATATCAATCATTCAATACATTAAATATAAAAAATCATCAATAATCATTGTATACATGAGATAGTCACATCATAAAATCACTGTATATATAGATCAGAGTCATATGTTAAAAAATATACAAAAATTCAACAATTATGTCCTACAAAATTAGGGCTTATGCCCGATCATGTCCATCATCAACAAATATCAAAGTAATCTAGTCATCCTAAAAGTCTATGCTTGTGGGCCCTGCCCTGGATAAGCGTCACGGAAGAACACTATGGAAGTAGCCACATCGTGGAATAGTCACACCCAATCACATGGTACACCGACCACACGTCTCTGAATAGCCTCAGGGAGGTCCTCTACTGCAGCCATAGGGACCTGACGGGTCAAACTCTCCAAGTTACTCTGTATGGGATGGAGGACTCTCGTAGGGTCTTTCGTGATATTCTCTGCCTCTCTTATTTAGTGCCTATGCCTCGGTAGACCCTCAAGTTTGACTGGTCCAACATCTATAACATGATCAATAATTTTGTAAGTAAATTTTCCTATCAAAAATATTTTTTCATTTTCACATTTTTATCGAAAATCCAAAATATAAAATAATAAAAAAATCATTTAAATGCGATCTTACCAATCGCTCCCCGTGCAGCTCCGGGTGGTAAGGGAGGATCTAAATCTCCCCTAAAGTTCATGTCAGCATAGGGGTAATACTCTATGGTGATCACTTGTTCTTCCCACCATAGGAAGAACTCATCATCCCAGGTAGTCTTAGGGACCTTGCCACCCCTAATCTCTTCATCAAGTTAGCCCATCCTGATATATGTGGATCTCGTGAGTTGCTGATGGTTGATATCACCTTGGGTGGAAGCCCAAGTATCCTCTCAAAGAAGAATGTACAAAAACTGGTCCCATAGCTGAAATTTTTAGTTTTATTGTTATGGATGGAGGTTAATTGTTTCTACAAATTGGTCAACAATGTAGTGCACCAATCATATAAAGTAGTAAGGAATTCAACTGCCAAACTCTTGCTCCCAAGTGAGGCTTGGTGCAATGAAGCTTACCCGGCTACTCTGACTATGGTGAAAAGAAGGATTTTCATGTGCAATCCTTCCACATCTCTAATTGGGATCTAGGTCCCAACCTCTTGAGTACCCTCAACACAGTATATGCGAATGTAATCATAAAAATTAAACCCTGCTGTCGGCTTTCCCTACAAATTCACCGGCTCTCCTCTTCGAGAAAGCCCAGTAATAAAATATATGTCTTCGATTTCAATCCTCAAAGGCATTTGATCAATCATGAAGCAATCCTCCTCTGGGTCCTAGTAATTAACAAGCATCTCCAACAATTTGGTATTTGTTTTCATATTGGGCATTTTGGAAAATTTGAGCAATACACATCCTCATAGTATATCTAAGGAAGATTGGTCCTCTATTACCTCATTATCAATTGCACTATGCTCCCTCTCTCTCCAACTTATGGTCATCCTGAGTCAATTCAAAAAATTATCCATTAGATTTTTATTTTGAAATTTTACTCTGCGCATACGCGAGTTTCTTTTTACACAGATGCATCTATACACATCTTCGAAATTTTCAAATCGCCTATACGTAGAGGGTTAATATAAAAAACAAATTCTTATGATGAAATTAACCTAAAATTAATTTAACTTATACAAAATTTGATTACTAAGTTGATTGAGAGGATTACCTGGAAAATTTGAGCTGATACGGTTGAGAATTCGTCCGGATTGAAGTTGGGGATGTTTTACTCCAAAGCTTTTTCTCAAATTCACCAATGCACAAATGACCAAATGTGAGTTCAAAAGGCCTATTTATGCCCAAAATTCAATTTTTTTTCAAAACCCGCTTGTCTAAATTTTTGTGTTTACTTTTTGAATTTGTCCAAGACTTTATGACCTTTTGGCTTGTAAGTGATAGGATAGGTTGTTTTCAGGACCATTTGACGATTTCGAGATAATTTTGACCACTTCGATTCCATGACCGCTGACCTGTCATGGCAGACATTGTGTTCAGAACTGACATATATGTTAGGGAATTCACTTTCCTTTGCACTTATGCATAATAGCCTCAATACTAAAATCTTGCCATAGGGTTGACCCCATAATTTTCTGATTATAAAACCATTTTCACTCGGTGAATTATAAAATCATGATATGATGGTAAATCCATCCTTTACATGCGCTTCCTAGTTAGATTATTGCTAGCATATGTCGCCCATGTGGAAAATTGTGTAGGCTAGAGAGTCCTCTTTAGTCCCTCCATGACTTATGCGATGAAGCTTCATTCTTCTTCTTCTTCGCTATCTTTGTGGATTTATACCCTAGAGACTCCCATTTTATTCTTGAGTTGTTTTGCTGCATTACATATTGACCATTTATAAATCTTGTCCTTAAGCCAGCTTCACTTGGACTCGTGTATAAGCCAAATTTTTGACCATGTCCTTTTGCAAATTCAGCCTTGCAATCGCTTAGCGTTTGCAACTTGACACCTTTTCCTGTGGACGAAACATTCCTATGAGTGTCATTTACCAGTTTCACCACATTGCATTGAGCATAGGATTTTTCCTATCCCAGGAACTAGTGCACCTTTTCATCGGAACTCATTCTATCCTTTATATTATATACATTCTTTTATGATTTTTTAGGATTTCAATATGAAGAAGACAAAAAAATAAAATATCCCAAAAAGAGTGGGGTCGGGACATTACTTCCATATTTTATGGTAGCTAAGAGTCAGTTGTGTTGCCCTTGAACAAAGCACAAAAAATCTAAGTATTTTCTCCATTTAGGATGGGCTTTAGTTTGACTTAGGAGAGCCATAACCTTTTTATTGATTCAATACTCCCACGGTTGGTTATCCCTTCCAATCATATGGAGGGTTTTTTCATGCCTCTTGCATGAAAAACTTATACAAAGTTATCATATGCTACCATATTCATAATGAGTCGTGCTTTGTTTCAAGGGAAGTAAACCTGAGTCGGCCTTTTTGTGGTGCCTCTTAACTCATTTTTCAGTCATCCATCCCCGGTCTGTTAGAGTGTTGTTCTATCACATCAGCTATTTGGTCCTTTTCTCATGTTGGTTTGAGAAGGTCTCCATCGACTTCTTACCGGTGGGTTTTTCTCTTATCAACTTCGAAAAATTTCTCTCAGAGTAAACCTAGAGTTGCAACCTTGCCCTATTTACATCATTGATAGGTGACCTTGTGCTCAGCATCTGATAAAGAACATGGGTCTTTGACTGAGTGGTTTCCCTTCTGTTCGACTTCAGATTTCATTATCACATCTGGGATTCGTGCAGTACCTTGGTTTCCATTTGACCCTATTGGTGGATTCCTCGCCTCTTTTTCAGTTTTCATTATTGGTTGTTTCAGAGGGTTTTTTTCATGCACTAGCTACATTTTGTGCATACCGGAAACATGCTTCGGGTTGCTTACTTCACTTTTCTTTGTCCGATTCCTTCCAAATTTTTTCCTACAGGTTACACTCATGTTAGATTGATGTGGGATGCCCTAATTCCTTCCTTCCAATATATATTTTCCCATCATATCTGACACATTGCTATGGGAATAAGTTATAGAGTCCTTTTGTCAATACCTTTGGGTTTGTAGCCATCAGTGGTAGATTCCTTTGCTATCGACAATGAGAATACATTAATGTCTCCTGATCGGTAGATTCTATCAAGTGTTCGACTTCAACTCATCCTTTCGCACTTGTTATATTGTACTGGGGTACCATGACAATCATCATCATTATCAGTGAGTTGTCTCACGTTTCTTAACAGTATCCATCAATGACTCGTAATCAAACAATTTCTCACATGGTTGAATTCAGATCATTTATTCCCATTGTGTAGAATTGTACCATAATGATCGATGAAGACCTAGGGTTTGCATCAACATGATTTTTTTCACTTTGTCATATCCTTCAGTTTTTTTCTAGTGAGACCATCCACCCTTTTATGTTGCGGTTCATCACAACAAAATTATATATGTTGGCACTCGAGTTGCGTGCAGTACCAATTTTCCACCACTTATGATTTGGTACTTCGAGATTTAGTTGTGACTTTAGTGATCAGACACCTTTGCAACATCATTGATCAATATTCTATATGTGATACTTTGACATGAATTTGATATGTACTTTCGGGCAGTGATAGGATGATTCACTATGTGCTTTAAATTTTTTTTCTATACTTCTATAAATATTAGATCCGCTCCATACTTGTTATGCAAACATGATTTAATTTCACTGAGCATGGGTATGCCCGCCTTAGACATGAGCTTTCTTTCTGATTTCTTTCACTGGTTTTTGGCAAGCTAAAATCTGGTGAAGTCCTCTCAAGTCCTCGCAAGATTCTTTCTTATGCATATAATACATTTCAGCCATCATGTACCCCTTCTGACCTCATATATTAGGGGGAATATGTTATAGAATCATTTATCACCTTTATATACTTGATGATTTATGTATTGGACTTGGGCAACCCTTTCCATTCAGACTTGGTAATTTTCTTAAAAAACAATATTTTGAATTTCATACGCGACTCTGCCTTGTATAAAACATGTGCAGTTGCGGGTCCACTCATATCTGACCCGCGTATAAAATTTAAAATATTAAAAAATATAAAATTCCCTATAATTTGGGTGGGGTTTATGGGTTACTCTCGAATCCCACCTACAGGAGCCCTTGGCCAAACTGTTTCCCAACTGAAAAAATTGTTTTGAGGAAGTATAAATACACCTCACAGGGAACGTCCAATGGAGGAGAGAGAAAGGTATTGATACTATAGCCTGTTATAGCCCAGTTCAAGTCTGATTATCCCTGTGCCTCTTGCACTTCCCAGGTTCAGGAAATTTGCTTTTCCTTCTTTGAGATGTTCACATCCTTTATGTGACATCCGTGTGCACCATTTATGGAAGAATATTGTTGAGGCTTGGTTTTGACGGATCCAGAGGATGGTTTTGCTTGGTGTCGTGGATGATTTCAGGTGATATTTCTCCACATATTTTACATGCATCAATAAAGAAGCTTTGTCTCGTTACTGATGTCATGATCTTATATGCTTTTTATACATGTTAATGATCTCATAATTATTAATTTCATGTCATCTTTTATAAGCCTATATGGTCTAACCACTAAAATTTAGGATATATATATGTTGTAAAACTAGTCTATGTGATTTTTCTTGAGTGAGTTGCAAGTCTTGAAGCAAGTGGAGAAGAAGAGGATTTTCACCCTGCGGGAATGACCTCAAATGTAGGACATATGGGTAAGGTCATCTCTCCCAAGTTTACTAGTTTAAGCATTAGGACCTTTAGCTTGATTTATTCTTGCTATTGTATGCCTTTCGCTCTGTTAGGTCCTTCAACCCAGACCTTAGGGTAGTTTCACCCGCAACACCACCCCAGTTAAGAGGGAGTGTTGAAAATTGTAACTAGGTTCGACCTTCATAATGACCTAATTATAATCACGAAAAATTATATTATTTATAAGAAAAGAAAAAAAAAATATTTTAATTTGGGGTATGGGTTTCATACTCAAGTTTGAATCAAATCATGTTCTTTATTCTTAAAGGTTTACTAGGTATTTCTAGGATACATAATATTATTGGTCATGTACCATAGTCCTATTTATACGTTTGGTCATGTGCCATAGTCCTATTTATACATTTTTTAATAAATAAATAAATTTATTTTATGAAGAAAAAATCATTTTTGTATCCCAAGACCAAGTCGTCCCAAGAGCAAGATCAAGTCGGCTTAAAGGAGGGTTATTTGACCCTCAAGAGAGGCTATAAATATAAAGGAGCTTGACCTCATTTGGATATTCACTTAAGTCAAGTTCAATCTACAGTAGTGAAGAAGAGAAAGAGTAGATGGAGGATGAAGAAGAGGATAAGAAGTCAAATTTTTCCAAATATTCTCTTTTCTTCTCTCACTAGGGTTTTTGACGCTGGCAGTTGTAGGAGGCCAAAATTGTAGGGACAAAATTTTATTGCAGGGGTTAAAGTTGCAATAATAGAGTTGCATTATTGAAGTTTTGGAAGATTCCTTGGAAGATAACTTTTTGGGGGTTGAATTGGGTCTTGGAGGGTTTGTTGTCTTTGGTATTTATATCTTGGAAGTCTCTTTTTGGGAAATTTCTATATATAAGAAGAGAAAATTTTTTCGGGGTTCTCCCCTTGGAGGGGTTTTGACCTGGCTGGGAGCCTATATTCTTTGTACTTTGTCTCTTTTAGATCTTCATTATTTTTGGTAATTTCTTGATGAAAAAAACTAAGGAAGTAACAAAAGGACAACTAATATCACAAGTATTTATCAAGATTACGAAAATAAGTTATAATTTACAAGTCTCCAAATTATCCAACAAAATCCTCTAAAGGACGATGAATAGAATAATGATTGAAAGTTCAGGATGGTGAAATTAACTCTAGGCCACTACTCAAAGAAATAATCTTCATATCTGTATTGAATTACAGTTGCTCCCAACAAACAAGAAATACATTTGTATGCCTCATTTTGTGGAGGAGAGGAAATATTTCGAGACACATAATAAGGTGCATGAGACACCTGGATGAAAATATTAAAGACCGATGTCAGAAATTAATAAATATCCAGATCTTGATACCACTTGGAATTTTAACACAATATAGAGACCATTTAGATTAGGAGGAAGATGTCTCATCCTCACTTCAAAACAAATTTCCATATGTATCAAAATTTGAATGAAAACATATACACCTTAGTACTCTAATCATGATTATTCTATATGGGAAATTTTGAAATTAAATTGATCCCACTCTAATATTCCTTGGCCCAACATGGAAATTTTTTTTTCCAAAGTGTCCACCACTGAATTCAAATGGTTTAAAACATGGAAAATTTCCAAACGCTTGAAATAAGAGGCAAGTAAGAGAATCCTTTGGAGAATTAGAGCTTGACTCCATCCTAGCCTTAACAACTTGACAAATTATAATCATTTAATCATTGAAGACTATAAAATTGTTAACATTTATTTCTAAAGAAGTTTTTGGACCCTTCCATTGAGCAAGAAACACCGCTTGGTTGTTTGTCACATGACCAAGACCCCATGAAAATTGTGACACAACTTTTTCATCCAGGAAAAATAATTCCCCTCTTACTCTTGCCTGTCCCATAAAGGAACATTATTATTAGAATATAAAATATGATGCATTATATAGAGTATTTTAATTCCAGAATGATAAGTTACACTACACTGGAAGCATCAAAATTCTCCACAATGGAAACCATTCACAATTGACTCAATTTTTTTTTTATTATCTTTAAAACAAAAGTATACATAAATAGGTGAATTATGTAGGTTAAATTATATATTTCCTTTAATGTGAGGTATATGATTCCATTCCCCATTCCTTTTAGCCTTATTATTTGATGTTTCTTTCCAAGGTACCCATTTCATACTATGAGGGTGCTGGTGAAGCTTCTCTTGGATATATATATATATATAAAATTGGTATGGTTACAATTGTTTTTTTATTTTTATAATAGACAAATAATGTAATTTATGCATTTTATTAAAATAACATAAGATGTGTGTTTTTCCATTTGGGTTTATCTTAGGTGCTTGGGAGAAATTATTTGTGTCCTCCCCACCTAGGTTCAATTCTTACAAGCCATGTGTTGAGGTTTGTTGTAATGAATTTGAGCCTTGCTGTTGAGTCTTACTAGTCCCTAGAGGACAAAAACATGTATGTTCCTCATATCTAATATATATATATATATATATATATTTCCCATGAGGGGAGGAAAGAAAAAATTTATAGATGTATTTTGGTTTTTGCAGTCCATTACTCACATTGTTAATGTTTCCATTTTATGAAATTTTAGACATCACAATGCTTAATGTAACTCCATCTAATGATGTAAGACAACTAGACAACTATAAGTAATCAAAATTTTTTCATGATTAATATATATGGAAAATATATTAATAAGTAAAGTAACCAGTAATTAGTTTGCAATTAGTGAAAACATTATCATGTTAGCATTTTACTATGTGTAAAAGTGTATGTTGAATCTATATTGGCACAAAAGGTTGATGTATGTTTAAATATATAGCATTAAGAAGGGATTTCCCTTACATACATTGAAAAATTTATGACCTTATTCCACACTCACACTAATATGACAACTTTGTTTTAAAGGTCAAAATTACTGGCACATAAGGTTTCCTTGATATATATATATTTTTTCCATGTTACAAACCCTAGGGAAAACCCTTGGATAATTTCCCTCATTTCTATGATGATGCATTGGGTAAACCTTATATTATTAAGAGAATAAGGTCATTCGTTAATAAGGATGAAAGCCATTAGATAAATATACTCACTATGAGCTCAACATGTCACTTGTGGGAATCAAACATAGGTGGGGAGAATGATAATCATTACTATAGACACTTGAGATAAATCCAATTGTATGTCTATGCATGATCCAGATTTATCCAGGAACGCAACAGAATACACATATAACCATAAATACAAAGATGCAGTGGAAATAACACTTCATTTCATTAATATCAAAGAACTTAAATTTGCTTACAGACAGAATGGAAATAAACTAGCTAGGTCGTTGGTAGCTTATCTCTGAGAAGATATATGGCGGCTACAGGCCTCTTAACTATGTTACAATGAGGCTTGAGGGTATATTTATTATTTATAAATAATGGAAAACCCTAGACATCCAAAACTCTAACCATAGGAGATGAAGCGCCAAAACTATGGGCCCCATTTGGGTAAATTGGTGTTTCAACTTCCCAAGGACGTAACTTTGGAATATGATCTTCGTTTGACGTGCACCATACCTCGTTAGACATATATATCTGAGGAATACAACTTATTGTGTAATAAACATCAACCCATGGACCCATGTTGCTCCCAGTTTTCCCAAAAAACATCGTTTAGGGCCTCAAAACAACTCTAAAAGTTCAGGACCCGAAAAACTGCTAAAAATAGTAAGTCGTGCTGAAATTGAAAAATTGAAAGAGACAATGGTGGTTTCCCAAGTGGAATAGGCGGGTGGCTACTAATATCCACCTAGATCATTCCTCCCCCCTTAGGAAGAAATGGTGCCCATTGCATTGAGTTCCTCCATGAGACGAGGAAACTTTTGCTGAACTTGGTCCTTGGTGAACCACTTGCCTTGGTGTAGGAGTTCGCAAGCTTTGAAAACCTGATATAGTTAGATCTTCTATTGGAAAGTGTTCTTGATTTTCATGTCCATGATAAAATATGTGGTGCCTGTTCCATGTAGTCTGGGTTTAAATCTGTTTGTGTGAGTTGTTCTGCAATGTCAGAGGTGTACAATAGAAGTGGGAAGTAGGGACGAAGGCGGTCCACATTGAATACTAGGTGCAAACCAAGGAATGGTGGAATATAGAGTTTGAAGGCATTGTTCCCTACATCCTTGGTGATGGTGTACGACCCATATCGGAGTGGGCTAAGCTTGCGGTGGGGTCCAGTGAGGTGATCCTTCTGCAAATGTAGCCACACTTTGTCGCCCACCTGGAAGTTGTGTGGCACCCGATGTTGATCATGTCGTTTCTTGTACTTAGCATTAGCTCTGTCCAATATGTCATGAACCTGTCGGCGAATGTGCTAAATGTGCTCAATGAAGTTCTTCACTTTGTCAGCGTCAGACTGGACATGAGCCAAATCGGCCTGAGTAGTCGCAAATGGCATGGCTACATCAATGGGACATAGTGGTTGGAATCCCAAGCCCACCTGAAAGGGGATGTCGGCAGTTGAGCTGTGGAGAGCCCAATTATAACTGTCTTGTACAGAGGGGAGGCTCTCATCCCATGTGCATGGATGTTTTGAATTGTACATGAGCAGAATGTGTACAATAATCTTGTTGATGACCTCTGTCTAGCTATCAGTTTGGGGATGGTAAGCTGGGTGTCTAACATTGACCAGAGGCTGGACCAAAATGTGCTAAGGAACTTGCTGTCCCGATTTGATATGATAAAATATGGGATCCCAAAGTGCACCCACACTCGTTCAAAGAATATTTTAGCAGTGGCTTCTGCTGTGATATTCTTCTTGCAGGCTGCCATAATTGCCATCTTCGAGAATCTGTCGACGACCACGAAAACACAGTCGTTTCCATGCTTAGTAGATGGAAGGCCTGACATGTAATCCATGGAGATGGATTCCCAAGGTCGACTAGGGGTAGGTAGCGGAGTATAGAGGCCTTGCTTCTCGATGGTTGGTTTGGAAATGGCCTAAGCAGTGCAGGATCTGATGTACTTCCCGACATCATGTCGAAGGTTCGGCCAATAGAAATAATTCTGTAGTACCGCCACTGTTTTCTCAACCCCGAAATGCCCAACGAATCGACTGTAGTGTGCTTCCCATATCATCTTGGCATGCTCACTTGAAGGAACACAAAGGTGCCCCAGGTGATATAAGAATGCATCTTGGAGGTGAAAATTTGGAACTTGCGTACCCCCCAAGAGTGCCTTGTATGTGTGGTCTAATTCTGGATCGCTCTCGTAGAGAAGCAGCCAATGAGAAGTCTCGTGCCCACAAGAGTTGATAATGGTGGTTAGCGCCATGATCGGTGGTTGGCTGAGGCAGTCTGCAACATTATTGGTTCTACCCTTCTTGTACTTGATGTTTAGAAGAAACTGTTGGAGATATGTGGAACACTTCTAATGGCGATCGTTTTGCAACTTCCCTTGTGTATGTATTAACTACAGGAGCTGGTGGTATGTGTGGATAATTGTTTCCTTCCCCAAAATGTAATGATTCCATTGTCAACAAGCCTCCAAAATGGAATAAATTTCTTTGTCATAAATGGTGATACTTGAGAATTATGTCGGACAATGTCTTACTGTGATATGCCACTGGATACCCCTGTTGAGTAAGAACTGCCCCAATAGCATTGTCAGAGGCATCTGTCTCGATCTCAAATGGTTGTTGCAATTCTTGTAATGTGAGCAATGGGGCAGAATAGAGGCGATGTTTCAATTTTATGAATGCTTTCTGTTGAGATTCTAACCAAAAGAACTTTGCTTTCGCTCCTCCCTTGGTGACTTAACTCAAGGGCCAAGTGATATGAGAGAATCCCAACATGAACCTGTGGTAGAAATTAGCAAGACCCAGAAAGTTGCAAAGCTCTGTTAGAGTGGTTGGGTCTGGCCAATGCTGAATGACTTGGATCTTGGTTGGATCCACATGCACCCCCCTTTCATCAATAATGTATCCCAGATATTGAACCTGGGTCATGCCAAAAGTACACTTCTCCAAATTGGCACACAACTTGTGTTGCTGCAGTGTTTGGAGGACTTGTCAGATGTGGTGGAGGTGCTCTTCCCAAGTTTGGCTGAAGATTAGAATGTCATCCAAGTAAACCATTACAAATGAGTTGGTGAATGGCCACAAGATGTCATCCATCAACCTCATGAAGGTTGCGGGAGCATTCGTCAACCCGAAAGGCATGGCCAGCCATTCGAAAAGGCCCTCCTTGGCTTTGAAGGCAGTCTTCCACACATAGGAGGGTTCGATTGGTACCTAGTGATACCCAGACTTCAAGTCGATCTTCCTGAAATATTTCACCCCTTTGAGTTGGTCCAGAAGGTCATAAATTTTTGGGATCGGGTAACTATTCCGAATAGTGATCTTGTTCAACACCCGATAGTCAATAGAGAGTCTCCAAGTCCCATCCTTCTTCGGTACCAACACGATCGAGCTTCCACACGACGATGAACTTGGCCGAATGTGACCTTTATGCAAAAAATCCTGAATTTGCCTCTTGATTTCATTGTTCTCTAGAACAAAGCAATGATAGATTGGTCCATTCAGTAGTGGCGCACCTGGGGTCAGAACAATGGGGTGCTTGACCTGACAGTGCAGAGGAACCCCTGTGGGTGAGGTGAAGATGTCCCCGTACTCCTCCACAACCTTGTCAATTTGTTTTTGTCGTGTAGAGGAGCCCTCTCTGGAGGTCGTGGCCACAATATTCTTCTTTCCCTCGGGGCGGATCATTAGGAAAACAAATTTCCTAGTTTTGGAAATGAGCTTACTGCATTGTTTTGCAGTAACCAAAGAGATAGCGATAGGTGGTGGTACCTCTGGTATCCTGTACAACTTATTTCCCAAAGTAACAATAACAGCGCGAGGCCGAGACTTATACACAACATGTCACTTCCTCAAGTATGGTTGGCCTAATAATACATTAGAAACATCAAGAGGATCAATGTCACATAATACCTCATCTGTGAAGGGCTTGATGCTATAGGGAAGGCAACACTACTCGCTGACGCGGAGATCCCGTCCTTGGTGAAGCCACCCAATGGTGTATGGTTGTGGGTGTGTTATGGTCAGAAAGCCCAACCACTTCATGGTGTCTGCTGAAATGAGGTTCTTTTGGCTCCCATTTTCGACAATGAACTGTATCTGGGAACCTTTTACCCACATCTGGTTGTGCAAGATACGCTCCTCCTCCTCCTCTGGATCTTCCGGTTCCTCCTTCTCGATCTTCGAAGTGGCAATAGTGGAGTTGGGCTTTGCATTGATAATTTGTTTCCCTTTGTTATTCCCCTTGTCAGGTTCTGATTCAGAGTTGCAGCATACATCTGACTCAGAAGCCCTCATCTCGGCCACTAGCGAATTCTTGGCCCGACCCTCACTTGTGTTGTGAGTGGAGCTCTTATGGAACTCACACCACTTTCTCATGTCTTCTTTGGCTTTCCAGTGTTTTTCTTTTCTTGTGGCTTTGATAGGTTGTCTTGGGCCACCATGCCTTGGATTTGTCCTTTATTCTATGGTTTGGGGGCACCTTTCCCTTGCTTTTGATTCGCAGATCCAAAGTCTCGCTTCTTCTATTTGAATTTATGCTCAATCTTGGCAGCATACTGGTATGTCGTACCAAGTGAGGAGATGTCAAGGAACTCCATTTCCTCTTGAATGTATCTGTGCAGGAAACTGTGATACTTTAGCACCAAATGTTTCTCTGAATCTTTGATACCCAACTTTGTGCGCAGGGTATGGAACAAATTCGTCAGCTCATACACATCTTGATCCCTTTATTGCCGCAGCGTGGTCCATTGTATGTACTTGTCCTAATAGCTCCCCATTGGATAGTATTGTTCCTTGATGGCGTCTTGGAAATAACTCCAAGTGGGTATGGCTGAGAAAAGAGAGGATTTTTTCTTGTCCTTTTTCTCAAAGTAGGTTTGGCACCAGTCCCTGACATGGGTGGTAGCCTTGAAGAGTGAAAAAATAATCTTCTCCCGGTCGGAAAAGTCATGAACCGAGAAATATCCTTCTAATAGATTCAACCATCTATCTATGACATCTGCATTTATTTGACCCTCAAATATGGGAATGTCAAAGTTTACTTGTACTAGAAGTTAGTTGCACCTCCAGAGTGGCTGCTGGATGCAGATGCGCTGTCGGTGGGCAATCGTTGAAGGATCTAGGAAAATTTATCCATCATCGCGTTCCTTTGTTTTTCAAGGGCCTCCTGGAGAAATATTTTGATAAGATCTCATGCTCCCTCATCTTTCTTTTCATCCCCCATGGGTGGCCATTGGGGTTTTCTAGGATGATCTTGCAAAGGTTCCACCAGATCAAGCCCTAACTCCTTATACCCCGACCTCATTGGGGACATGCAAAGAAGGATCGAGAAAAAACAGACCGCTCTGATACCACTGATCCAGATTTATGCATGAACACAAAATAATACACATATAACCATAAATACAAATATTCAATGTAAATAACACTTCATTTCATTAATATCAAAGAACTGAAATTTTCTTACACACAAAATGGAAATAAACTAACTAGGGCGCTAGTAACTTATCTCTAAGAAGAGATGTGGCGGCTACAGGCCTCTGAAATGTGTTACAATGAGGCTCGAGGGCCTATTTATTATTTAGAAACAATTGAAAACTATAAACATCCAAAACCCTAACCCTAGGTGATGAAGCGCCAAAACTATGGGCCCCGTTTAGGTAACTTTGGTGTTTCAACTTCCCGAGGACATAACTTTGGTATACGATCTTCGTTTGACGCGTACCATATCTCGTTAGAAAGATCTATCTGAGGACTACAACTTTTAATGTGAGCAACATGGGTCCATGGATCCATTTTAGACCCATGTTACTCCCAGTTTTCCCAAAAAACGTCGTTTAGGGCCTCAAAACGGCTCTAGAAATTCAGGACCCGAAAAATTGCTAAAAATAGTAAGTCATGCCGAAACTGAAAACTGAAAGACACAATGGTGGGGTCCCAAGTGGAATAGGCAGGTGTCCACCAATATCCACCTAGATCAATGCATGAATTTGGTGGTGCTTTGGAAAAAATATAAGATGTCAATAGAATCCTTGACGACAATAAAGTTGTGGGTAGAGATCTGACTTTATTACACTCAATTTTATAAAGTGTGTATGGATAGGGAATTAGATCTAGTGTAAAAATTCCCTCTTTTTTGTGTATCTAGAGGATCCAAGATTTGATAGGATGACAAAATATCCCATCCCCACCTATATTTTATTGTATCATTCTATAACTACATCTATGATATGATATAGTTCAATTTCAAAATTGATAGCATGATTAGTCAAGGAGACTTGTGAAAATGAGAGTTCATGTCTCACTAAAGCTAGGTAAACCCACTTAATAGGTTCCATTTGTTGCAAGACTATGTTATACATTATGCTATAAATAGATCTGATACATCCACTTCTACTTGGGGGTTCTAAATCATTCTCATTCTACATGGATTTTTTGTCTTAATATACTCTTTACATGAACATTCTTTGTTATCTTCCATTCAATAATTTAGTTATGAAATTTTCTTTCATATTTTGTGTTCATGTTTTTGTTTTTCCTATTGTACGGTATGGGCATACTATGCTTATAGAAGCTCACTATTGAGGTTAATATTATGTCATTAACATAGATTACGAGAGCCTTTATGAGGGTTTTTAGTACACATCATTATCACTAATAAGAGAATATATGGATGTATATGTTATCCATAGAGATAAATTTTAAGCCATAACTATATACTTCAACTGATACTATATGAAAATGAAAATGAGATAATTGATTCAAAGGATAACTTGAGCCTTGTCTTGAGAAGCATATTGTGATATAAAATAGGCTATGATATGTGCTTCTACATAGGCCTTTCTATAATGTAAAATAAATATAATATCTATCATAAACAATAAGATTCAATACATATACATGAAACAATTATCTTAAATTTTCGTGACAATGTCATGTAAACAAACACTTAAAATTGACACTTTATGGTAACATTCCAACCAAAAATACAATACAAAATCACCATTATGCTTGACAACACATGCATAAATATCCAAAAAAATGGATAAATCCTCTAATACAAGTTACAATGGTAATTTTCATCCTTGAATGTAGCTCGTAGAGGAAGTTGAAATAACACGTAGAATTTTTTTTATATTGGAGCATCTTAGTGTTGAAAATGGAACCAAGAAAGATACTAATTTAATTTTTCGTTGAATTAAATTAGAATAAAATTGTGAATCGACATCACATGAAAATTTTTATGAGTTAACTAAGTTAGTTTGACTTATTTGGTTCAGTTAATTCAAGTTAAGGGTCTAAATAGAGTCATGTAGAGTGGCTCCTACTTTATAGGATCCCTTGTTGTGTTTATTTTGAGTTGTAATTAATTAATTTAGTTAAACTGAGTTAAGGTCAGTTAAACTAGTTCCAACTATTGGAGGAACTAGTATGAGGTCTAGCAGTGGAGTGAAATTTTAGTGTTCAACCAGTTAAATGATAAATCAACCATAAATAACTCATGCATGTGTGATCTACGATTTAACCAATTAATATTGGAGTTCAAGGGCAGTGTACTATGCATTGTATAATCATCCAAATTATATAGGTGGTGCATGCAGTCAGAGGAAGGCCTATGATGGATTGTGTAGTTATGGATGAGTAATTACCCTAAATAAAAGGGGCTAATTACAAAGGAAACAATGCAAGGAAATAGGGACTTGGGAAAGAAGAGAATTGGTTAAGTATTGTCCAAGGCTTGTCTAGGAAGTAGTGAGATAGATAGGGATAGTGTATAACTTTCTCGAGCTTGAGCAGTGCATTGTAATATTCTCATATTTTTCTGACTACTGAAATATACAAATAGGATGTATTTTTAGCTGTGGATTTCCCCAGGAAATCAGTGTGTAATGTGTTGATTGAATTATTTCTCTTGTATGATTCATGATTTCACGATCATTTAATTGTTTCCGCAGTTGGTAGAGTAGATTCAAGTCTATTGTTTTAGAAAATTACAATTAGTAGTTTGAATATAAAAGGTATTTCTACATGGTGTCAGAACCAAAATCACAATAGAAGAGAATAATTTGAAGTTATATTTGCAGGATTGAATTTGTAGAATCAAATCTTCAAATCTAACAGGATGGCCTTCTATGGATTGAGACTCGAATATTTCCTTTAGTTTAGTTTGACTTATATTGTTAGGAAGGAAAATATTGAGGCATCATTGGAAGATAATGGGTTTAAGGAATTGGTAGAGACTAATATTCCTAAACCTCCAACATCTAATACTCATGATGTAGAAGAGTTGAAGAAGTGTGTTGAAAAATCGAGGAGGATAATATTGAAAGTAGTTCAAGATCATATTGTCTTGAACCTCCACAAGAAGGAGACTCCATATGTAATGTGGAAAGCCTTGATAGACTTGTTTCATAACATCATTGACCACATGAAGCTCGCATTGGAGGATAATCTTCAGAAAATCAAGATGGAAAAGGGTGACACAATACCATAGTAATTGAGCAAGTTCACCCAATGTGAAATGAGCTTGAGAGTGTTGGTATTATAGTTGCTGAAGATGATTTGGTTAGCCTATCACTTCTAAGCCTTCCCAAGGGCTGGAAAAACTACCGGGATTCCGTAGATGGGAGGGAGAAACTACCAGAGTGGGAGTGTTTGTGGCCTGACTTGATGCAAGAAGAGATAAGGTGGAACACCAATATGGAACCTCATCCAAGCATGATGATGAGGAGAAATGTGCCTTGGATGGAAAGGAAAATAAAGGGAAAGCGAATAAATCCCAATCGAAAGGAGATTCTGGTTAGGAAGGCAAGAATACTTGTCGAAGATTAATTGTTTTCACTTTCATGAACTGGGACACTATGCCATGAATTTTCCACACAATAATGTTAGCAAGAAGCCCTCAGGAGGAGCGATAGGTGAATATATTGATTCATAACTCAAGTTGGATTTCACCCTCGTTGCATGCACGGTGACATATGTGATGGGTAGTGTGTGGTATCTAGATAGTTGATCCTCATTCAATATGATCAAAAACAAATAATTTTTCAGCGACTTGGAGGATAATGACCTCCAGATGCACATAGAGATGGGAGATGAATAAAGGTATAGTGCGACTGACATTGGTACTGCTACTTTTTAGAGGGATTTTGTTTCTCCTCTTACATTAGAATATGTCATGTATGTTATGGGTCTAAAGAAGAATTTAGTTTTAGTTTGTATGTTAGAAGACCACGGCTAGGGTGTGATATTTATCATAGGAGAGGATTTATTTCGTCACATAGCCACGAGACAAGGGAAGAAAATCATGGTTCGGGTGAAGAACGTATAAAATTTGGATGTAGAAGATAGTGTTGCTTTGAGAATGAAATCAGAGAAGATGTAGAGCAGAGACATCTGTGAATTATGGGATATGAAACTTGGCCATTTTCACTATGGAGCTTTGAAGACCATGTAGCATGTTTCTATAGGCCTTCCCAAGGGTGCACTAGAGCAACGAGATACATGCAACAAGTTTACATTAGGGAAGTACACCAAGTCCACCTTTCATGATAAGGACAGTCGAGCACAACCGTTCCTTGTAAGAGTTCACTCAGATTTTCGTGGACATTTCATGACAACATCCACGACCAAGCAGAGGTATTATGTTATATTTTTAAATGATTTCTCACTTAAGTAATGGATATTATTCATGCAGAAGGAAGACCAGACATTCTCAAAATTTTGTGAATTTAAAGAACTTGTTGAGAAATAAACATGAAGGAAAGTGAAGGATCTCATGAGAAATAATGGTAGAGAGTATGTGTCGAATGAGTTCAAGATATTCTATGCATCAAAAGGAATTGGACGAGAGTTGAAAACATCCCATAACCCACAACAAAATGGGGTTTATGAGAGGAAGAACAAGAGTAGTGTGGGAGCTGCACGTATGATGTTGCATGATCAGGGCCTATCGTTGCACTTGTGGGCTAAAAAATGCAACACAATGTTATATGTGAAAACAAGAGTCCTCATTGGATTCTCGATATGAGTACACCAGAATAATATTTTTTAGGTAAGAAACCAGATCTGACACACTTTAGGAATTCTATTTATCAGTTTATTTTCATGTTTCCAAGGATGTAAGTAAAAATCTAGAACTGACAGAGAGTTGGGCATATTTGTGGGGTACACTGATGCACCTCACAACTATCGGGTGTACCTACCATCTCATAGGATGAAATTTATTCATAGAGGTGAATTTCAATGAAGAGACAACCATGAAATTTTCCCTTGATAGGGAGCTTTAGTTGCATGTAGATGAGGATATTTTAGCTGCAAAAGAAGAACCTCAAGATGTTTTGGAGCATCCACAAGCAAAGGATCAAAGAGTGGAAGCACCCAGTCATGCATAAAAATGTAGAGATAGAAGGAAGTGCACCAAAGAAGCTAACAAATCACAAGCAGAGGAGGTCACTAGATCGATACAATGGCTACATGGCTCTGATGAGCGAGAGTGTAGAGACTGAGCCATCCTCATTTGAGGAAGTAGCTCAACAATCAATATGGGTTGATTACATAGTAGAGGAATATTATTCCATTATTAGGAATTTTTCTTGGGAAGTGGTCCCAAGGACAAAGGAAAAGTCAATAGTAGGTTCTAGATTGATCTACAGGGTGAAAAAAAAACGGAGCAGAGTGTCAAGAAACACAATGCCAAATTTGTGGCACAAGGGTTCTCTCAGGTGGAGGGCCTTGATTACGAGGAGACATTTGCTCCAAAATCAAGGTACTCTTCAATCAAATCAATTATATCAATTTTAACATTGCTGGGATGGAAGATACATTTGATGGATATGAAGAAAACTTTCATCAATGGAGTAATTGAGGAAGATGTGTACATAGAGCAGTCGAAAGGATTTCAGACCTTCAATAGAGAGTTGCATGTGTGCAAAATCAAGTGATCATGGTATGGCTTGAAACAAGCACCATGAGCTTGGTACACCAGGATTAATGGCTATTTCACTGGGTTGGGATTCACCAAAAGTGAAGCTGATTTAAACCTTTACCATATTTTGGTTGAAGGTAAATTATTGATTATAGTATTATATTTCGATGATTTAATTCTAGTAGGTGATGAGAAGCTGATAAAATATTGCAAAGAGGATTTGGAAATATAATTTGAGATGAAAGACATGGGGCTCATGAATTATTTCCTTGGTTTGAAAATTTGGAAAGGATATTGGGAACTGTTTGTCTCTTAGGGAAAGTATGTCAACGAGTTACTGAAGTAGTTTCACATGGAGATAAAAAAAACCCATGGAGACTCCTCTAATACGAAATTGGAGGAAGGAATATGCTACTTCAGGCGAAGTGGTAGAGGCTACCATTCACAAGAAACTTTTGGGATCACTTATGTACTTGATGAAAACATGACTAGACATTTGCTATGCAGTTAACCAACTTAGTCAAGCAATGGTTAATCCAACAAAACTGTATTGGAAAGAAACCAAACATGTGTTGAGATACCTGAGAAACCCCACTAAAATTGGTATTTGGTATAGACAGATAGATGGATTTAAGCTGCAAGGGTTCATAGATGTATATTGGGTGGGGAGTTCATCAGAAAGGAAGAACACATCAAGGGGAATCTCTGGTATTGGGTGAGTAGTTGTTTCCTCGTACAGTAGGAAGTAGAGATCGATTTCATTTAGTTCAGTAGAAGCAGAGTACATGGCTGCTAGTTAAGCATCTTGTGAGGTTATCTGGATGAGGAAGATCCTTATTGGGTTATTTGGTCAGTAGATGTATCATACAGTGATTTACTGTGACAATCATAGTTTCATCAAACTCTCTGAGAATCTTGTTTTTCATGATCAGTCCAAGCATATCGACATCTGTTACCACCATTTACGACATTGTGTGGAGAGGCAGATCATGTGGATATACTACATTCCTATATAGTATCAGGATGCAGATATCTTGAATAAGGCACTATCAAGAGGAAAATTCGAGTTCCATATAGGCAGGATTGGGGTATATGATAATCCCTTTATTTGCTAATATTGCTAAGAGGGAGTGTTGAAAATGGAACCAAGAATGATTCTAATTTAGTTTTCCCTTCAATTAGATTAGAATAAAATTGTGATTCCACATCACATGAAAACTTGTACAAGTTAAATAAGTTAGTTTGACTTATTTAGTTTAGTTAATTTGAGTTGAGGGTCTAACTTGAGTCATGTAGAGTGGCTCCTACTTTATGGGAGCCTTGGTGGAGTTTATTTTGAGATGTAATTAATTAATTCAGTTAAATTGAGTTAAAGTCAGTTAAAATAATTCCAGCTATTGGCGAAACTAGTAGGAGGTATAGCAGTGGAGTGCAGCTTCAATGTTCAACCACTTAACTAATAAATCAATCATAAATAACTCATGCATGTGTGATCTACGTGTTATCCATTTGAGATTGGAGTTGAAGGGCAGTGTAATATGAGTTGTATAATCATCCAAATTGTACAAGTGGTGGATGCAGTTAGAGGAAGACCTATGATGGTTGGCACAATTATGGATGAGGAATTTCCATAAATAATAAGGGATAATTCCCAAGGAAACAACGCAAGGAAATATGGACCTGGGAAAGAAAAAATTGGTTAAGTATAGGAAAAGGCTTGTCTAGGAAACAATGAGATAGATAGAGATAGTGCATAGGTTGCTTAGGCTTGATAAAAGCATTGTAATCTTCTCATAGTTTTCTGACTAATGTAATATACAGATAGCAGGGGTTTTAGCTTTGGATTTCCCTAGGAAATTGTCGTATAATGTGTTGATTGAATTATTTCTCTTGTATTCTTCGTGATCTCGAGATCGTTTAATTGTTTCTATTGTTGGTAGAGTAGATTCAAGTTTATTGTTTTAGTAAATTACAATTAGAAGTTTGAATCTGCAAGGACTTTATACACTTAGATAGTGTTACATCTACTCAATGAATTGAGATTATCTAACATAATTATTTATAATTTTATACTTTATTCCTGGTTATGGTTCAATGCTTTTAAATATAGAAGAAGAGGGACATAGTTAAAATGATAAAATTGAAATACACATACATGAAAAATAAAATTGAAATTTGGAAAGTGTGAGTGGAATACATTTATGTTTTTCCTCAAATTAAGTAATTCAATCATAAAAACACCTCTCAACAAATTATCTATAAATAAAGAAGATACAAGTTCCATGGGTTTTTTTCTTGGATGAAAATCACTAATTATATGAAGGCACACACTTTCAACGAGATACCTTATTCAAATTTCACGTGGCAGTACTCATGGTGTGCTAATATGTGGAATTGAATATTGAAAAAATATTAAATTTCATGTTTATAACTATTGCTCTTTATAATCTCTCACAAGATTTATTTAAACCCTTTGGACATAGGTTAAATCATGGTAATAAGGAAGAAAATTTAGCTCTTGAAACAATTAAACAAAGTCAGTTTTATAAAACATTAAAACCCTATGGATCTTAAGTCAATGACTATGATAGGTGGATGTATTTACTTTTTCAATCTAAATTTGGATTTTAAGTACATATGTGTTAATATCATGTGAATTCCATTGACATGTATTTTGTAGAAGCTTCACATTAATATCATAACATGTATAATATATTGTATATTGGATATTTTTCATTGTATTTTCCGAAACTACAATGTGATGTAGAGGAAAATCATTTTCAACCCTAGTCTAGTAGAAATTGCAATGTGAGGTTGAGGGGTGTAAATTTGGTGTGATGGGTTAGGATTCATATATGTATAGGTAAGCATATTATTTAAAGAAAAAAAGGTGAGAAAATATAACTTTCATTTCACAAGAGCCCACATAGCATAGAGAAATCGGTGATAAGGTGTTTTGTTAAGGCACACCATGGTGAAAAGGTCACAGGTTTGATACCTCACAGTAAAAAATCAATCCATGATCATTGGTTGGTGTGGCCAAGGCTAGGTGTGATTGTTGTAGGTTTGTTTTATAGTTTATACTTTATTGGGTCGAAGTTTCTGAAGCCACAAGTTAGTCCTCCTGATTTTTAAAGAAAATAGCAAAAGAAAAAAAAAAACTTACATTTCATACAATGTATGATATAATGGAGGGAATCAATTTACTTCTAAACCTAGTACTTAAAGTGGGATCACAAGGTGTATTTTGGATGTTAACTATTATCTCTTAGAGATGGATTTAATAGATTAAAAAAGTTTCCCAATGTATCCACCCCATCCACAAGAAACAAGTTTGATCAAATGAGATTTCGTAAAAGAATGTTATCAATATGGGGAAACACAAATTGGTAAATAAATAAATTGAAAAAATAAGAAACACACATTAGTAAATTTAATATGAAGACGAAGTAGCTAGGAAAAAGTATTTTAAATCTAACGGTGATGGAAATTAGTTGAATGATTAAACATTTTCGTAGCGGCCATTCATGGTATTGTTCAATATCATTGGTATAATGATAAAATATACCTAGATCATTTACTATAGCTTTCAATGATAGAATATTCCATATATTCAAAGGGAGATTAGGAAGCCTTACCCAAACTAGGGTGGTAGAAATTTCAGTTCAAAAGGGGTGAAAAGAGGGGAACCATGATTGCATAGACAACCATGCACTTTCCCAAAACCACAAACAAGAACCAACTATCAACTCCTAATATTAAAATTTATCATACACTAATACATAAAACTCTATGGCCAAATCATAGATATTTAGCTCATTTGAAGTTAGTGGTTTTCAGTGCTCAAAAATCAAGGAGAGAATATCTACTAAATGTGACCATAAACCATTAAATATGCATATCAAGAAAAACTATGAGAACAAATTTACATCCCTAAATGCTTGATCCACCAAAGGAACCTAAAAACAAAGGGGCTTCATGAAATTATGTCCTTAAGAAAAGAATGTCAATTGCAAATTTCACAACATCATGAAAAGGCAGGGGAAACCAAGTTTTACATGAGCCCTCTGGGATTAAGGAAGGAATGAAACTCCTTTTAGCATGTTCTAAATAAAAGGGTGTATTCAAGCTATTTTCCATTAATCCAGAGGATGGAGCAACACACTTCGCAACAATATTTCCTATAGCGAAGGGAAAATTTGGGTTTTTCACCATGGAGAAGGGTGAGTTCATCCCCTTAGCTAAGTACATGATCTTAAATCTATCCACCTAGGAAGGTAATGTTGAGGAAATTAGCATAATAGAGGATGAAGTCACATAAGAGTTCAAGTTTCTAGTTTCCATGCAAGTTGGAAATTCCATGAATAGATGAAGGTCGTCGATAGATAAAAAGGAGTGAGATGGTAATGTGGAGGAAGAGTTATCCACCATCTACAAATATTTGAGAGAGAGGGATGCGAAGTGATCAACTAGGGGAAAACCTATTTTTCGCAATAGATAATCCCTACTCCAACACTAACACATAATTTTTTCACTCCTCATATATGTTATGCAATGTAAAGTGTGTAACATTTATTTTTAGTTTGTTTTGGGAATCATGTGCATCTACCTCAAGCCCTACCCCCTCATAATTTTTTCCAATTTAATTTTCTTATTCCAATGTTTGAGGTTCACGTGACCCTCCATCACATGGGCTACATATCACTAAATAATGTTCAAGAAATGTCACATAGCATGCCCATTTCCCATATCATTGTTTTATTATTTTATCAATATGACACATGCTCCATTACCAATGCTAATTCAACACTAATTATTTAAGAAAATGTTTACTAATTAGTATGACCCATGTGCACCACCATGCTTACATATTTTACTTAATCTTGTCATTATATTTCTTTCCCATGTCACTTGACCCTGAGATCCTGTATTATTAAACTGATCAATTTTCTTCAAAATGAACTGCAATACCTTTAATGTATCATTCATATTGAACTTGAGTTTCAATATGTATTTATTTGTATTTTTCAATGGATTCCAATTCCACCATTTGGGTTAAGAGAGAAATTTTTACATTGAATATCTTTGTTTCTTAGAATTAATTTGAGCCATGAAAATTCCATATAGTAAATGTGGTACAAAAATGGAGAAACATCCTTCGTCACAAGTGATTATTTGACTGATTTGTAGTGATGGAGGATTGCATTGTACCTATCATCATGTCTTTTTTGCAATGTACATACATTCGTATTGTTCCAAAACACATAATCAATTATCTCTCAAGAGATCCAATGCAAGAATATATAATAGGGAAATATAGATTATTGATCCAATATAAAAAACATCCACTTAGGTATGTATAGTGGATCCTACTTATATTTTTGTTTGTAAAAACTTTCATTATTAAGTGATTGTCAAGGGACTTATGATTTTGCACTTTTAACTCTATGTGCAATGAGGATTGTTATGTTGCTAGAAATATTAGGGTAGTTGATTTTCCCTTGCATTTTTTTGAGTGAAAATGAAATTGATTGATTGGAAATAACATGTTTTTTTAAAGAAAGGTTTCATGGTGGAATTTATAAGTAACAATAGTCACACAAAAATCGTAAGGTAACACATGGGCCAAGATGAAAACTAGGAAAAATGAATAGGTAGTTGTAAACCATAAAAAACCCACACATGAAGCGATATTATAGCTACCAAGAATGGATGGATGAAAAAGTAGGGAATTGAAGTAATCCAATACAAATTGGCTACCTTGATTGTGAAAACTCACATCAAGACATACACTCTACATAGGGGAAATGGTTTACAATGTAATCAAGCAAGCTAGAAGGATACAGGTGCAAGGGTCGGTTGTAATTAATTGATGAAATTAATATTATTTCAACCTTACTTGTAGGTAAGAATGGCTTGGAGAATACCTATGTTTGATTATGGTGTAAGTGTGTTCATACATGTACAAATGTAATATGAAGGAGAGCTACATGAATATTATAAGAGCATAATGATGCTATTTCTACAGGTTATGAACAATCTCTATGGTTTTAGAGACTGATTAGTTTGGAATGGGAGAATTTTCTAATACCTCCTATTCTAATCTATCCCAAGCCCAAACATGTTTTATATTTACATAAAGAACATTATCACTACTATTGTCTTGTAAGTAATTCACCATCATAAGCACACACACTATTTTGAATCCATTGGAATGTTTATAGTTATGTGGCAATTTTTATATTATTTGTATAGTTGTAAAAATATGTAAGTTGAAATAAATAAATAAATTAAAAAAAAAATAGTTTGTTAAATTAATTAAAATCTATAATTGATGTCTATGAGTCAAAATATTCATCCTTATCTCATTGTTCCTTATATTTCCATGTTCACATTGTTTCAAATAGAATTATCTTCAACTCTCACTTTTATGAATGTATTCATAATGTTCTCAATGTGTTATCCCAAAAATATATTCTTTCAAGGCATCCTCTATGCTTTTCATTTAGAGATATACAAGCCTTACCCAATGTGAGGTTCTAGGGAAAATAAAAAGTCAATCTTTACCTTCAACATAACATTATTCACAAAATAATTAAAAAAAATACTTTTAATATAAAAATTATATCAATAATACATTACAAAGAAAAGGATCTAAAAATTTATCGTTGCAAATATTTGTTAGCTTGACATTGAATCTTACAAGTATCTATTTTACATAGAGAAATTTAGGAAGTTGCCAAGGGTACATCTAAATAATTGTTGTCCATTTGAAAATAAATAGGGAGGAAGAACACTTTTGATTCTCTAGTCATGCCTCAAGCTAAAGGTATCCTCTGCTTCTAAACTTGACGTTTCTAATAAAAAGAATGTTAACAATGTCTTTTTGCTACTAATAATAATATTTGGTTCTCATTATTTCATATATAGAGAGGACTAACTATTTCAAAATGAATTTTTTTCCGTACAATATTAAGATATGCATATTCATATAAATAATGTTAATATATATATATATATATATATATATATATATATATATATATATATATATAAAGAACATTATCACTACTATTGTCTTGTAAGTAATTCACCATCATAAGCACACACACTATTTTCAATCCATTGGAATGTTTATAGTTATGTGGCAATTTTTATATTATTTGTATAGTTGTAAAAATATGTAAGTTGAAATAAATAAATAAATTAAAAAAAAAAAAATAGTTTGTTAAATTAATTAAAATCTGTAATTGATGTCTATGAGTCAAAATATTCATCCTTATCTCATTGTTCCTTATATTTCCATGTTCACATTGTTTCAAATAGAATTATCTTCAACTCTCACTTTTATGAATGTATTCATAATGTTCTCAATGTGTTATCCAAAAAATATATTCTTTCAAGGCATCCTCTATGCTTTTCATTTAGAGATATACAAGCCTTACCCAATCTGAGGTTCTAGGGAAAAGAAAAAGTCAATCTTTACCTTCAACATAACATTATTCACAAAATAATTAAAAAAAATGCTTTTAATATAAAAATTATATCAATAATACATTACAAAGAAAAGGATCTAAAAATTTATCGTTGCAAATATTTGTTAGCTTGACATTGAATCTTACAAGTATCTATTTTACATAGAGAAATTTAGGAAGTTGCCAAGGGTACATCTAAATAATTGTTGTCCATTTGAAAATAAATAGGGAGGAAGAACACTTTTGATTCTCTAGTCATGCCTCAAGCTAAAGGTATCCTCTTCTTTTAAACTTGACGTTTTTAATAAAAAGAATGTTAACAATGTCTTTTTGCTACCAATAATAATATTTGGTTCTCATTATTTCATATATAGAGAGGACTAACTATTTCAAAATGAATTTTTTCCGTACAATATTAAGATATGCATATTTGAAATAAATTTAAATATTGTAGTTATCATTGTTTTAGTTTTTATTAATTTATTATTATATTTTAGATTTTATAATTACCTTTTATTAGATATTTGATATGTCTATCCTGTATCTACACACATGAAAAAACGATTTTAATTTACAAAAAATAAAAAATAAAACCTGAAAACACATGAAAGCATAGTTTTCAAAACGATCATTTAAAAACAAAGTTGAAAGCACATGGAAGCACAATTTTAAAAAATGTCACAAACTATAAAATAGTAATACCAAGTGAAAATATAGTTTAAGGAATGGTAATCAAAATATTGGTTTAATATTTTAATAGGATTCTTGTGTGAAAATCTAACTTTAATTTATTTCCCACGCTGCTTGACCATAAGATCTTGTATTATTAAACTGATCACTTTTCTTCTAAATGAACCACAATTCCTTTAATGTAAAACAATGATTGAACTTGAGTGCCGTTATGTATTTATTTTTATTTTTCAATGGATTCAAAGACCAACATTTGGGTTAAGAGAGAAATTTTTACCTTGGATATCTTTGTTGCTTAGACCTCATTTGAGCCATTGAAATTATATATAGTGAACATGGTACAAAATTGGAGAAACATCCTTCGTTGCAAGTGACTGGAAACTTACTTCTAGCGATGGGGGTTTGCATTTTACTTTTCATCATGACATTTCTGAAATGCACATGCATCCATAATGTGTGACAACACAAAATCCATTGTCTCTCAAGAGATCCACTGCAGCAATATATAATAGGCCAATATGGGTTTTTGATCCAATATAAGAAACATCCACTTAGGTATGTATAGTGGATATTACTTCTCTTTTGGTTTTTAAAACCTATCATTATTAAGTGGTTGTGAAGGGAATTATGATTTTGTGGTTTTAACTCTATGTGCAATGTAGATTTCTATGTTGCTAGCAATATAAGGGTAGTTGATGTTCCCTTGCATTTTTGTTGAGCGAAAATGAACTTGGTTGATTGGAAATAAAGTGTTTGTTTTAAGCAAGTTAGTTTCAGGGTGGAATTTATAAGTATCAATAACTACAAAAAAATGGTAAACTAACATATGGGCCAAGGTGACAACTAGTAAAAATGGATAAGTAGTTGTAACCATCAAGAACCTGAAGCAAGATTATAACTACCAAGAATGGGTGGATGACCAAGTACGAAGTGGAAGTAATCCAATACAAATTAGTTATATTACTTGTGACAACCCAGATCAAGACACACACTTTGCATAGGGGGGATGGTTTACAATGTAATCAAGAAAGCTAGCAAGATACACATGAAAGGGTGGGTTGTAATCACTTGATGAAATGAATATTATTTCAACCTTACTTTAACGAAGTAATGGTTTGGAGAATAGCTATGCTCAATTATGGTGTGAATGTGTTCATACATGTACAAATGTAAGATGAAGGAGAACTACATGAATATTATAAGAGTATAACATCGTTATTGCTAGAATTTATTTACAATCACTATGGTTTTAGAAATTCATTAGCTTGGAATAGGAGATTTTTCTAATACCTCCTATTATACTCCATCCCAAACCCATATGTGTTTTATATTTATATAAAGAACAAGATCACTACTATTGTATTGTAAGGCATTCAACATCATCAGAATACACATTGTTCTAATTCCATTGGAAAAAGTATAGTTATGTGGAGTTTTTATGTTATTATTATAGTTGTATAGATGTTTAAGTTGAAATAAATAAATTAGTTAAAAAACATAGTTTCTTAAATTAATTAAAATCTATATTTGATGTCTATGAGCCAAAATATTCATCCATAACAAATTGTAAGTTAGATTTCCATGTTTTTTATATTCCTACAAGACATTCTCTGGAAGCCTACATTTTTTCAAAAAGAATCATCTTAGAGTCTCACTTTAGGAATGTATTCATAATGTTCTCACTGTGCTCTCCCCAAAATATCTACTTTCAATATATCCTCTTTGTTCTTCTATGAGACATATTCAACTGTTACCCAATGCGAGATTCTAGGAAAAACAAAATTCAATATTTACCTTCAAACTAACATTATTTACAAATTAATTATAGACAATACTTTTAATATAAAAATTACATAAATAATACTTTAAAAATAAAAGGATATAGAAATCTATTAATGCAAATAATTGTTATCTTGATATTGACTCTTACAAGTATATATTTTATGTACATAAATTTTCGAGGTTACCAAGCATAAGTATAAACACCTTTTAACCATTTGAAAATATGTAGGGAGGAAGAACACTTTTGATTCTATAGTCATGCCTGAAGAGAATGTCTTCCTCTACTACTAAACTTGATTTCTCTAATAAAATAAATATTAACAATGTCTATTTTCTACCAATAATAATATTTGGTTCTCATTATTTTATAGATAAAGAAGACTTACTAGTTATATATATATATATATTATTTGAAAATATTATGTAGATTTTAAATAAATTTAAATTTTACAATTATCATTAGTTTAGTTTTTATTAATTTATTATTATATTTTAGATTTATACTTTACCTTTTTAAAATGAAAAAATATTAAATATTTATTCCGTAAGGATTTTCTTTGGGAAGAAATCCCCTCCAAGACATTGTGTGCCTTTATGAGACATCAATGTTTTTTTAGGCAATGAAAACATTTTTGGTCGTTGGATTCGTGGAAGGTAGTTGCATTCATTAGTGGGTACTATTCCTTAACTAACTTACTCATGTTTACCTTTTCACTTTTGTTTTTTTTTTTTTTTTTTCGTTTCGATGTAATTTTGTTCATTTCTCTTCCCGTAGCTCCTAGGGTACCCTATGTGCCCAACCCACACAACCCCACTATTTCTTTGGACCTTCACTTAAATCCACACATAGCCACACTCCTCTTTTGTACCTTCGCTTAAACCCACAGAACCTCACTACTACTCTTGACATTCTGTAAGTGAGCAAAGAAATTATTTCTGTAGGAAAATTCAGGTTCACAACATAGACAATTCAACTAAATGGCACATGTTATATAAAAGGAAATGTAAAAGGGTTGAGCATGGGTCTGCCATTTATAGACCTAGGAATGCATTTTTGAAGCAAACATCAAAATTCTATGGCTGCAAAACAGATGTGTTTTCCGTGGAAAGAGTATTTTTTGTCACTCTTTTTTGGATCTGTTGGACTTCCTTTCAAATATTTAATAATAGGAATTTTTTTTATGTTCACTATTTTGTTTTGGGTACTCTTGAGAGCATGGAAAAACTGGCTACTAGATCTAGAAGGGTTGCATTGTTTCCAACCCAACTACAATAGAAAAGGGTGAATAGGGATCTTAAAACCTTATAATGGGCATATTTTATTAGATTTCCTTGGTCGTGTTTCCTCAGAGTGATGCATGAAAATTAGTAGGCCCTAGAATGGCATCGCCAAACGAGAAGGGACTTTTAGTTAACATCAAGTATATGAGGACCTTATGAGACATTGCCAATCTTGTGGGAGCTTTGAATACTCATGCAATATAAAAAGAGACGGCTTCATAAAGAATTATTTTTGATGTTATTAAATCCTTGTGACTAGTTAGAGGGATTTTTTGTGAGGGTTGAGGAAACAAATAGAGGTGTAGTTAGAAGGAAGGCTAAAAATTCTAGTGCTTACATGGGATGATACCACAATTTTCATCAATAGTCATAAATATTAAAGTGCACAATATGTGGTATTAACACCTAATCAACTCACAACAAGGAAATCCAATGGCTATCATAACACCAATAAAGGCTTTAGGGATAAAATAAATTGAGGTCGAGGTCATTATGGATATGGAGCCGGTTCAGCTTCCAGTGATGGTATTCCATCACAAAATGTGAAAAATAAATAGTATGGAGCAATGAGAAGGTAAGGAAGGAGGAATTTTCGGATAAATAATTACAATAGAGGTTACTACAATGGGGGGAATGAGAGATCTTATCCTCATCAGAATTACACTGCAAAAGGGAGCAAAATTTGGCCAGGGAATGTTAATGAGGTATGCATCCTGGGAAAAACCACTATAAATGAGGACTTTAATCAACATAGTTATGAAAATAAGGGATTCATTGGTCAATCCAATCATGGAAATCACCCTCCCATAGAAACAAAACATTCTCTAAATCAAATGGATTTGAGGGATGCTAGGAAAAAATCTAATGTTAGTACATTAGTCATCCTACAATCTTAAGCATGTCTGTCAGCAAGCAGTCTCAATTTTCCTGGAGGGAAAAGATATATGTTTTACCACCTACCTATAAAATAATTTGTTTAAAACTCCAAATTTTTTAACAACTAAAGCATAATTAAAGTATCTACATAATAATAATAATAATAATAAAATTACCAACAAGCATTTCAAAAGCTAGGAATCAGAAGAGGTAATAGGTGTCATATCCTTAGAAGTGGATGCTGAAGCAGTTGATGTAACATTAATACATGGAATGTGGGACTCAATATGAGCCTCCCAGGTGTACCTTCTCTCAAGACATCTCCCTTCTCTTAAGATAGATCCGTTGGTTTCTCTCAATACATTTGACATCCTCGAGACTTGCAAATCATTATATCTTTAAGCCTAGTTTTCAGTAAGGACCCTTCCCAATAGGGTTTGTATTTTCCATTATTGTGATAAGGCGTTGAAGTACTTTTTTTTCCTTCCCTTGGTATGATTAGGTTTAGGAAACCACTACCCAATTTCACCCATTATCTCTAAATTTGAGAAGGCCTAAATATATATAGCTTCTAGGGTTTCCAATTGCTAAATTTCATTATAGTTTTCAAGGGGTACAAATGAATGAAATTTTTTAGCGACATCTCAGGCCTATTTTTGGGCTTACTTTCAACCCTTTGGTTTGTGTCCTCCCCCCTGTTCCTACTTCTCATTTGTTGGAATTTCATATAGTCAAATAGGCATATCATTATGGTATCGACACATAAATGGCCTAGAACAAATATTTGAGTGCAGAAATAAGGCAAATTAACATTTTTCAACACGATTGGGATGATGAAACCCAAAAGGAGCCATGCCAACTCCAAAGGGTGAGAATATAGTAATAGATATTAAAACAACACTGGTACATGTAAGGTTTGGAAAAATTAAAAGGAAATATACCACAATGCATGGATATAGTCCCACTACTACAACTAAAAAAATTAGACAATGACCAAGCCCATATGAAAAAAAAACACCAAAAGAAAACATTCAAAGCTAACGAAAATACTAGCAACTAGATTATAAATATAAGAAGGCTTAAGAATTACCCAAGACATAGTGACCTTTGTGCATCAAGGGAAGACTAACGAGGGTCCTTGCATACCAATTACATTGAAAGAAATTGAAAGGAATTTGTATGTAGCTAAAAAATGGTATGAAATCCCAATGGAAATCTTAGCCCTGAGCTACATAGAACCAATGCCCAATTTCCCCCTACACAACTTGCATATAGCTTCACTCTCATATCCTTTCCCTTCAGAGCTGCTCTCAAGGATGCAAAGCAATTATAATCGCATATTTATTTTTTACTAGTTACCTCTAGCTAACCTATATTTCTCCTAAAATGTAGGCCTTACCTCATTTCCAAAGGCTTCAATCTTTTTCCCTAAGATAATGCTTCTGAGACAAACCCGCCTCCCCCCTTTCCTCCTATGAATGCTACTTATCATGGTTGATTAGATGCAATATACTCATATTCTTCTAATGCAAGGGGGTGGCCATGCCACCCCCTCCATTTAATGTAATCTCCTCTGCGAGGTGGTCGATACAACCACCAAGTCCACCAATATCCTCGATACACACCCCCATAGGGGAGCCCCCATGCACTATATTTATTAACATATTGCTATATATTAATCTTAATATCTTATATATGTTTAGATTAATAATATAATAATATTAGAAAAGATTACAATAATAATTTTCATACGTTTATTAATATAATAATATTTAATAAATATGTATGTTGACCTTCATAAATTTTAGCAGACAAATCATTGTGCTGAGGAAAGTCCATTGTCACACAATCAAGAGGGTATCATACACCAATTTTGTGTCTAGCTTGGTTGTGACATTAAATTATTATTATTATTATTATTATTATTATTATTTAAAAATTAAAAATTATATTTATTATTTATTGTGTATTTTAGATTTATAAATATGTTTATATGATATTGTATAATTTGAATCATAATAGATAATAATATTATTATAAATAAATGATAAATTAAAATAACATACATAGTAAAATATTATATCACATTGTGATGTGTGAAAAAAAAAAGGATTATGAGGGTTTGGTTGACTAAAATATTAAGGACAAATTAACACAATTTAATATGAGAAGGTGTAGGATTAGGGGGACATACTAAAGAAAACTAATTACGAGGGCGAGGGTGAGGGAGAGGGTGGGGGGAGACATTAGGGAAACATAATATGAGGGGATTGTGTGGGTGGGGGTAGATGTTCGAGAAAATGTAATATGGGGGAATATGGGGTTGGGGGATGATATTAGAGAAACTTAATAATGAGGGTGAGTATGAGGGTATATATTAAGAAAACCTTAATATGAGGAGGCTACAGGGAAAGGGAAGAAATTAAATAAAATGTTTTAAGTTTTCCCTAATATATACTCCCACCCCTTAAATTTTTCTCTAAAATATCCATCCAACTCCACACTTTTATTAGGGAAATAATATCTCCCCACCCTTCACCTAATCAGTTTTCCCTAATATGTCTCTCTCTCGCCTCTTGTTATGCTTTCCCTAACATCTTCCCCCAACTCACTCTCATAATTAATATCCACCATCGCTTCCAACATTATTATGAGGATAACAATTTTTCCCTAAAATATTTCCCACTACATATTTATTTTTCCCCAACATCTCCCCCCAAACTCACCTAATAAGTTTCCATTAATATATTCTCCAACCTATCCTCCTAATTAATATCTACACCCATCTCCACCCATCTCCACCCTCAATATAAGTTCTCCCTAATATCTCGCCACCCATACGCTCATTATGAGGGTAATCAGTTTTCCTTAATATCACCCCCCAATCCCACCCTCATTATAAGGGTAATAGGTTTTCCTTAATATCTCCTCATAAACCCACACCCCATTCATATTAAATTTTCCTTAATATCTTCCCTCACCCCCACATATTGTGTTTTCCCTAATATCTCCCCCTATCCACACTCCCCGCCCCTCGCCCCCCCACACCATATTAAGATTTCCCTAATACCTCCCTACACACCCACCCTCACACTCATAATTAATATATCTCCCCACCTCCATTCTCATTATGAGAGTGATGGTGGAGGAAGATTATGAGAGTGAAGATGGGGGTGATATTAGCGAAAAATTTATATATCCAAACTTTTAATTCAATGAAATAAGATATGGAATGAAAAATTAGTACTAAATATACCATGATATAAATTTATAATGAGTTGACTCAAAGTTGATTGGGTTATAAAACTATTTATATATAAGTTTAATTATTTTAGAATTCATTAACTATTATATTGATAGGAGAATCATTATTTTTGTGATTATTTTCCCATCTATTTCCTTATTATGAGTAAAGATGGGGTGAGCTATTAGGGAAAAATTATGAGGGTGGGGATCAGGTTAAGAAGAGATAATTAAGAAAAACATTTCATAGTTTTCCCCAATATCTCCATCACTCAGATGAAGAAAAATATTATGAAAAACTTATTATAATTTTGATTTTGATTTTATGAAATAAAATATGGGAAACATAAATAACTAATAAATATAGTATGCAATAAATTATTAACAAATTAAATTCATTGATTGAATTTTATATAATTTGCTTATTTTAAATAATTAACTATTATATTAATAAAACTGTCAATTTTTTTATGAATTTTCATTGAATAAGTATTTTCAATACTAATATGAAATTGAGAGAGTAAGAAAAGACATACTAAAATAAACTAACACAATAAGTAATCATTTATAATCTTAAAAGAGTTTTTATATTTTTTCTTCTAGGTAAATATTTATGAGATTTTCTTCTTATTTGGAATGTTTATAATAAAATAATTTATAAAGAAAAGTAATTAAAAGATTGGTTTAAGATTTTAATAGCATTGTTGAGTAAAAAGGTTGGAATCATTTGAAAGCTTAGCATTCAAAGAAACATAATTTAAAAAAACAACAGCAACGCTGAAAACATTATAAATTACAAAACACTAATACTCACTTAAAAGATTGTTAAAAAAATGGTGATTAAAAGAATGGTTTAAGCTTTTAATTAAAAGCTAACTTTGACTTTGAACTCAACGGTTCAAAAAACTCGCCCGCCGTTTCATGAGTGATTATATGTACTCGCCCCTGATTCTACTCAATGAAGAATGATTCTACTCGATGAAGAATGAGTTCTGCACAGGAAAGGCAGGAGGCGATCAAGTGGATTTTTCGCTGCACGGTAATTTTTTCTGGAGGCGATCAAGTTTGTCTCTCTCTTTAATTCGTTCCACAGGGACATGGACATTTGTGGAACCTGATAAATTGTTTTTTTATGTTCATTCAACAGGTTAAGCATAGATGTTTATCATCTGGCGCTGTTACCTCTTTCTTTCTCTCTCAAGCACCCTGTCTTATGGAGCGCTCCATAAATGTACCGTTTAGTGTTGTTGTATTGTGGAGTGTTGTTGTATGCGCTGTGTAGTGTTGTTGTGTGCGCATGTTGTTGTATTGTGGAGTGTTGTTGTATGCGCTGTGTAGTGTTGTTGTATGAAATGTGCTTCGTGTAGTTTTTTTTGTTGTATGTCTGCAAGTGTTTGTGTGTTGTGTCTGCTAATTGAGAGAGAAAGATGGCTGAGGAGAATATGCATTGGGGATTGAAGGGCCAATTTATCAACAAATAATGTTTTCACAGTGAGTTGGTATTCATGTAAATATTTTCTTTAATTATTTTAAAAGTCATTAGTGGCCCTTTTTCTATTTACTTTTCTGATGAGTTGGAATTTTATATACCAGGAGGTACAGCAGCATTTCCAGTCCTTTTGCAGCAGTGAATGAGGAGTTTCCGGCTCTTTTGATACAACCAGTTTCCAGAGTTTCAACTGCAAAATAAAGATTCGTAAGAAACAAGGTTAGTATTCTTGGTTGATGGCCCTGTTCTGTTAGTATTCTTGGTTGATGGCTTAGGCAAAGGCTAAGCTCCTTGAATATTTAGTCAAAGTTAGTATTCTTGGTTGATGGCCATGTTCTGTTAATATTCTTTGTTGATGCCTCTGTTCTTCTTTAGGCAAAGGCTAAGCTCTGTGAATATATTCTTCTTTGTTGATGGCTCTGTTCTTCTTTAGCCAAAGGCTAAACTCTGAGCGAACACGTTAACGATTTCCTCTTGTTCCTAAGACCATCCTATTTTAAGAAAGATTGGCAGTTAGGAATTCACTAACAAAGAAAAGTGGCTGTCAGAGCTACTAGGTGGTCTTGTTAGGATGCGGCCTTTCATTTCTCCTTATTGTTATATTAAAGAGTACAGGTCTTAAGACTAATCTCTTGAACCCCATTGCAGAATAGGTTCCAGTCCTCTATGTATCCATGTGTTCGCATAAGTGTTGATAGACAGACAGACAGGACTGAAACCACCAGTTACATGGATGTTATTTGTAGGATTTCTGGTGCTTGTGATGTTATTTTCACAGCAGGCAACCATGGAGAGGGAGATTGTAAGAATGGGACACATGCTTTACCACTGTTAAATTAAAAAATAGGAAAAACTTTTTCAAAGACTCTGCCTCTTAATCATGGTTCTAGACGTGATTATGTAACTACCAAAATCTGAACTGAACATTGATACTGGCAAAACCAGAGTGACTTGGCAAATATAATGGCTCTTTTCATTGAAACCAAATTGCAATTAGTCCTCTGATGTGATCCGGGCGTTGAAGTAGTTCCAGTACCAAAATAGCTTGGGGGTGCCATTTTCTACTGCTGTGATCCAAGAAATGGGCATATGATCCAAGAAAGTTGCTGCGAAATAGATTCAATTAGTCAGATAACGACAGCTTCATTTTCTTCATTTATTGAAATCCATAGATCTAGCGCATTCTTGTAACCGTTTGTCACCATTGAAAATATACTAACTGTCGGGAAGGCAGAGGATATAAACACTCACTGCTCTTTGAAGACATGCACTATATTCTTAACACAAGGAAATAACAGTACTAAAATATCAATTACATTTAAGTTCAATATAACTAGGCCAGGAGCCTGGAAGCCAATTCATCCACCACGACATTTTCAATTTTAATGATTACACAAGCTCCTCCTGCATTTGCAGAAGTGCATTCTTGCCCTTAATTATAAACTTCAACCTCCCATGGCAATCAATAAATTTTTTGCCTAATATAAACCTTTTCCCTGGTCAAAGACCTTCCAGACAGGCATTGTAATAAAAGCAACTCCAAGTTCACCCACCCAAAACCATGCAAATGCATTGTTAAAGAAGTCGTAAATAACAGGAGATTAGCTGCTACTGCCACCCCACCTCTTTTTTCGAGCAGGTCTTTCTTGTTTAACTTCGTCTGTCTCATTTTCTAAAAGAGTTTCATTCTCAGTCTTCTTTTGGGTTTCTTTTTCATTTGGAATTGGTTGTTTAAAACGCTCCCTACGCTTTTCCAATTTTGCTACTGTCTCAAAATGTTGTCTGCTTCCACTCTGATCTGCATGTGACCGAGAACCATGAACAACATGAACATGTTCATTTGAAATAATTTTGCTCTCTTGAATGTGGACGCTCCTTTCCAGGTTTCCTTTTCCATCCTTGTTTGCTCCTCTTTTCCAGCTGCAGATTCCTCATGATTGACAGGTGTCTTTTGATGTTTGCTTGTATCATTATCCCATTTACTAGCATCGTCCCTTTCTTTCTGACTCGCCCAACGCTCCAATTTGGAGCGACCTCTTTTGACATGTTCATCCTCAGAAGCACTGCCATCAGCAACAACTCGTTTCAATTTTGAAGGATGGCGATCTGCCATTTCCTGCTCATGCAACCCGGGGGCGTTGTACGGTTGTGGATTCTACGATCAGCATTGCCACCCCAGACACTTCCTGATTCTTGATCTCATTTCCTCCCTATCATACGATTTGATGAATAGACATCAATATAGTTCTCTATGCATATCTTCTCTATCTCTGAGATCCCGTATGCCTGGATCCTTGTCTGATCTCTCTCTTCTAGACAATTCTTCGTCCTTTCTTCGCATGTAGCCATATTCCCTCTCGTGCTTTTCTCTAGATCCCTATGGTTTGATCTTTATCCAATTTTTCTCTTCTTTGCAAGTCTTCTTCCTTCCTCCTCCTACAATAATCATCAGCCTTCTCATGCTTTTCTCCACCCATATCCTCTCTTTCTCTCATATCTCGTGTTATTTCAACCTTATCATCTTTATCCTTCTTCTTTCTTACATTCAAGAGATCTCTTTCAGTGTCATCCCCCCTGCCCCTGTGTTGCAAACCATCGTCTTTTGTAAGGATATCTCTCCTCCGTGAATCTTCATCTTTCTCTCTTAGACTCCGCATATCTTCATTTTTCCCCTCCCAGGCTTTAACATATTCCCCCTTTTCCCTATGCTTATCAGTTCTTTCTTCTTTAACTCTCCTATGGTATATTTCTTTACGGTCTCCATGATATAGATACTGGTCATCTCTATGGTGGTTTGGATTTTCTCTGCTTTTCTGTCTCTCTCATCACTGTGTCTACTGTTCCACAAGTACTCCTCCTCTGTCTCTCCCATTACTGTGTCTACTGTTCCACACGTACTCCTTCTCTGTCTCTCTCATTACTGTGTCTACCGTTCCACAAGTACTCCTCCTGATAGAGATAAGGCTCCTCCTCAGACTGGAGCTTGTTTCCTTCCTTTGCCATCGTTTTTGAAGGTCTGTATTGTGATATGCCATTAATGTCTTGTGCATGCTAGTGAAACCCAAAAAAACCTAACAGCCTAAGTATTTCGAGTGAAATATATAGATTAACTTCTTAAAAAATTGATAAATATCTATGTATGTTGAAAACAAAACTAATAAACATATTATGAATTTATTTCAATGATCTTTATGTTCAAATTATTTTTAAAAATGGGAACAATTTAATTGTTATTATATTAAATTAGTAAATTAGATTATATTTTTATGCCTTTGTATCATTATATATATATATAAAAGTATGAATTGTGGATTTAATTATTTTACAAGTTTTTATGAAGTGTTTGTATACTAACAATATCATTTCAATGTTGTATGTTGCAGAAAATTTATCAATACCAAGTTGATCATGAGCGGAAGACATTATCAAATTTTATGTTTTGTAATGTTGTAATTAAAAATATTTATATTTTTTGTTTAGATGGGCCCATCAAAGAATTGTACATGAACACAAACTATCATTAATAAAAGGAGTAGGCTTTTTTTGTGGAGGGGAATTCAACCCCTCCAAAAGGCTCTTAGGAGAAGGTTAAATTGTAACCCTCCTTTGAGTTGTGTTTCTTGTGCTTGTGATTTTCATGATCTCTTTAGTTTATGATAACTCCAATATGCACAGGCTCAACTACATTCTTTTATTATTATAATAATAATTTATAAATATGCTTTAAACATCTTCCCAACATACACACAAATGGAAAAAGCACTCTTATTCACATAAATTATTTAACATTTTTTCAATGTTTTAAACATCTTCCCAACACACACACAAATAGCAAAATCACTCTTATTCACATAAATTATTTAACAATTTTTCAATGTTTTAAACATCTACCCCACATACACACAAATAACAAAATCACTCTTATTCACATAAATTATATAACAATTATAACATATATTTATATAAATTTTTAAATTTTTTTATTTTTATTTTTTACTTTGATTTTGATGTTTTTAAATTTTTATTTTGATTTTGAATTTTTATTTTTTATTTGTTTAATTATATATTTTTATTATAAATATGTTATTAGGATATTTATATTATATATTTTTTCCTTTCACATATATAAATAAATATAATTTATTATTTACATTGATATTTTAATATATTTAAATTAAATACTATATATATTATTTAGATGATTGGTAAATATTTAAACGTTTGTATTATTTGTTTGTATTAACTTATTATATATAATTGTTTGTGTTTTGTATTTATTATTTTGTATATATATAAACGTATTATTTTGAAAATTGAAATGGTGTTTTTATTAGTTGCATTTGGATAGATACAATTTATTTATTAAGGTTTTTATTTTGGTATGCAACAATGAATAGGATATCTACTTCTATATGATGTGTGTGAATGTATTTTTGAGAGTGTTTGCATTACTTGTATGTGCCTTGTTTGAAGTGTTTATTCTTCTTTGTTTATGAATGTCTCATTTTGCATGCTTTTGAGTATTATTTTATTGTTTATTTGTATGTGTATGAGTGTATTCTTTGAGTGTTAGAGTGGTTGTTTCATTGTTTGTGTATATATAAATGGTTTTTTTTAATAGTTGTATTCCTTCCTTCATTATTTGCTTGTGTCTTGTATTATGTATGGATATTGTTTATTTGTATGTGTATGATTGTATTATTTTCTGTATTTGTGTGTGTATTATTTACTTGTATTTTGGATATGTGTATGAATCTTTGTATGTTTCTTCTTTAATTCTATTCTTTGTATATGTATGAATGTATTCTTTAAGTATGTATGAATCTATTATTTGCTACATGTGTATGTTGTTTGTTTACTCTTATGCTTTGTATGTGTATGAATCTATTCTTTCTTACAATTGTATGTGTCTTGTTTACTTGTATTCTTTGTATGTGTATGAATATATTCTTTGCTACATTTGTATATGTCTTATTTACTTGTATTTTTTGTATGTGTATTGTTTACTTGCATTCTTTATATGTGTCTTCTTTACTTGTATTCTTTGTATGTGTATGATCGTATTCTTTGTATGTGTATGAATCTATTATTTGCTACATTTGTATGTGTCTTGTGTACTTGTATGTTTTGCATGTGTATGAATGTATTTGTTGATTCACTTGTATTCTAATGTATTCTTTGATTTACTTGTATTCTATGTATGTGTATGAAAGTATTCTTTGAATGTGTATGATTTCTTTTTTTATGTGTGTATGAATCTTTCTTTGTTATATTTGTATATGTATTATTTACTTGTAAATATATGAGTGTAATTTGTGTGAATATATTTTATAATATTTATTATACTATTTTTATTTCTATATATAAATATATTATTAAAATATTAACTTGTAAATACATTAGTTTAAATATTTGTGAAATTATCATTATTATTATTGTGGTATTTATTTTTATTTTTGTTTTTATTTTTTATTTTTTATTTTAATTTTTTAATTTTTAATTTTTTTTTTTCTATCAAAATTTTAAATATTAATAATATTAATTTATCATTTTAAAATGAAAAATAATATACATTACAATAACATTAAAATCCCCATAATATTAGCACATGGATATAACTCAATTAATGATAATTACATTATAAAATGTTATGCAAATCATGAGACTTAAAGTTCAAATCTCTTTTAAAAAAAACAATATCATAATATTTATAATAGCTTTAATTTGTAATGACACATATAAATTAATTGTTTAATAATAAAATCAATATAATAAAAAAATTCAATTAAAGTTTAAATAATTTTAATAATTTATAATTTTCCTTTTAATAAACTATAGATATTAATCTAAAATTTTGTTAATGATAATAAATGTTTTAAACATAATAAAGAAAATAAATATATATTATTTTTAATATCATACTAATTAACTTTTAAAATAAATATAATTAGCAGCATCATAATATTTATACTCATTCTTAATCACATGTATAAAATAATGTTAATTCTAAAGTTCATAGTAAGTGTGGTGTGTGTGAACATGTCACTTTGTGAGTCAATGTGTAATGTTTGTGGGTATGTGTATGGTTGTGTGCACCCTATGTTTGTTGTGTGCATGTATGCATGTGGATGAGTCAATGTGTAATGTTTGTGGGTATGTGTATGGTTGTGTGCACCCTATGTTTGTTGTGTGCATGTATGCATGTGGATGATTATGCCTCATTGGCAATGGATTGTGTGGGTGCGCGTCAGTGGTTAGTCCCATGCCAATGATGGACCGTTTTTGGGGTCATATAAGCTCTCACCTTCACGTGGTTGACCCTGTTAGTAGAGATTTTACATCTCCAAGCCAAGAGGAGCTTTTATATATAATGTTTTTTTTAAATTTTAAACATAACATTACCTTCAATACATTAAAATGATTTTTCTAATAATATTTAAATAATGTTTTATTATCATATACCATATTAATAAAATTATAACACAATAACATAACTTGAAATATTCATTTATATATATATATATATATATATATATATATATATATATATATATATATATATATATATATATATATATATATATATAATTCTTACATATTATTTTAAATTAAAAATAAAATAAATATAGCATAATATTAACTTCAATACATTAAAATGGTTTTTTTAATAATATTTTTATTATCTTAAAAAAAATATAAATATATCATCTTAATAAAATTCTAACACAATAAAATAACTTATACTTTTATATATATATATATATATATGTATATATATATATATATATATATATATATATATATATATATATATATATATATATATATATATATATATATTAAATTAAAAATAAAATAAATATAACATAACATTAACTTCAATACATTAAAATGGTTTTTTTAATAATGTTTTTATTATCTTAAAAACATATAAATATATCATCTTAATAAATTCTAACACAATAAAATAACTTGAAATATATATATATATATATATATATATATATATATTATTTTAAATTAAAAATAAAATAAATTCTAACACAATAAAACAACTTGAAATATATATATAAAATTTTACAAATAAAATAAATATAACATAACATTAACTTCAATACATTAAAATGAATATAACATAACATTAACTTCAATACATTAAAATGGTCTTTTTAATAATATTTAAATAATATTTTTATTATCTTAAAAACATATAAATATATCATCTTAATAAAATTTTAACACAATAAAATAACTTGAAATATATATATATATATATATATATATATATAAAATTTTAAATTAAATATAAAATAAATATATATCATCTCAATAAATTTATAACACAATAAAATAATTTGAAATATTTATACATATAATTATTAAATATTATTTTAAATTAAAACTAATATATATATATATATATATATATATATATATAATTTTAAATTAAAAATAAAATAAATATATATCATCTCAATAAAATTATAACACAATAAAATAATTTGAAATATTTATATATATATAATTATTAAATATTATTTTAAATTAAAAATAAAATAAATATATTTTATTGTTTTATATATATATATATAAATATTATTTTAAATTAAAAATAAAATAAATATATATCATCTCAATAAAATTATAACACAATAAAATAATTTGAAATATATATATATATATATATATATATATATATATATATATATATATATATATATATATATATAAAATTATTAAATATTATTTTAAAATAAAAATAAAATAAATATATTTTTTAGTTAGCAATTATATTAATTATAAAAATAAACTTGAGTTTTAGAAGAAAAGAAATGTATATGTTACTACATTTATTATTCACATTTAATTATTAAATCATAATAATAAAATAAAATAAAATTGTTTTTGTGTATAAAAATTTTCGGTGAAAATCACATGTAAGAAAATTTCGTCGAAATCACATGTAAGAAACGTGTTTCGAACCAGTCACATCATTATGGACAACATGACAATAAAGAAATATGATCAAAGAACCTCTTTAAATAGATAAGGAAAGCTCCAACACGAATAGTTTGACTATAATAAAAAATAAATTAAATTTTATCTCTCATATATATATATATTAAATAATGTCTAATTTGAATATAATTTCATAATAATAATAATAATAAATATTCAAAAGGAACAGAGTTGCCAGAGTTGAGGGAGCACAGGGGAAGAGAAAAAACGTCTAATTTGAATATAATTTCATAATAATAATAATAATAAATATTCAAAAGGAACAGAGTTGCCAGAGTTGAGGGAGCACAGGGGAAGAGAAAAAACAACTAAGAGAGAAAAAACAACTAAGAGTGAAGGGCATGAATCTTTAACACTGCACCTATCATCCCAATTAAGGATAACCGACCTCTTTTTTATTTCTTACATGTGATTTTTACTTTGTATTTCCAACTTAGTATGGTATAATGTCTTTAAAAAAACAATTAAATTAAATGAGGAGATTAATGTAATGTAAACATTAAACAGTTAATTAAATGAAAACATTGATATAATGTAAAAATCAAATTAAATGAAGTGATTAATGTAATGTAAACATTAAACAATTAATTAAACGAAAACATTATTATAATGTATGAAAAGAGATTAATGTAATGTAAACATTAAACAATTAATTAAATGAAACATTAATGTAACGTATGAAAAGATTATGTTATGTGAACATTAAATAATTCAATTAAATGAAAAGATTAATGTAATGTAAACATTTCAACGGAGTCAAAATAAATTAAAAAATGAATATAAAAATAATGAAATAAAAATAACTTTGAAAATAAAATAATAAAAATCTTCGACAACTTATGCTATTAATGTGGAATATAGCTTATTCAAAAAGTGAAATTAAACCAGCCTAGATGAAATAAAAATAACTTTGAAAATAAAATAATAAAAATCTTTGAAAACTTATGGTATTCATGTGGAATATAGCTTATTTAGAAAGTGAAATTAAACCAGCCTAGATGAAATAAAAACAACTTTGAAAATAAAATAATAAAAATCTTTGAAAACTTATGGTATTCATGTGGAATATAGCTTATTTAAAAAGTGAAATTAAACCAGCCTAGATCCATTTTAACTCTAGAACTAATACATCTAAGTTTCCAAATCTCTTGTTAAAAATGAAATATGAAATCTAAATTGGTTGTATTAGTTTCTCATTTATTTATTTTTTCATACATTTTACAATTATAAAATAAATTAATAAAATTTCAACAAAATTATAAAATATATATTTAATAAAATATATAAATATAACTCATTATAAAACAAATTTAATTATTAAAACATAATCATATATATATATATATATATATTTAAAAATTTATTTTAAATAAAATAATAATAATCTATGTTATTTTATTTAAAAATCATTATTATAAAACATAATTTTAATATTAAAATATTGGTAAGTAAAATCTTTTTATAATTTATGAATAATAAATAGTCTTACAATTGTAATTGAATAAAATTATAATAAAATATGTATTTTATTAGAATTTGAAATATATAAAATATATATGGTTGAATTTTGAGTTAGCAAGTGTGGCTCATATTCAAGACCAAGACAAATACAAGACCAAGACGAATACGAGAGTGAGCTACTAAATCACCTTTCTAATACCACTATCATCTTTTTCTCATTGAGAGCTTGCGCATGATATAAATTTCATTTCAACCAATTTAAGCTCTTAGCACAATCTCTGAACTTTCACTCCTTTAAAGACCCACTTCATCATTTATATAGCCACGTGCAATCTCCTAGCCACGTATCTCCCCCACATGGGTCCAAATTTGTTAGTCTCTTACTGTATTAGAGTTTTCCATATTGGTGATTTCACAAGTTGTGCATTCTCCAAACCTTGAGAATTTTGATATGTCGATATACTAATGAATCAACTTAAATATATGTTAGTATGTGCATAACCTTCTAATATGTTAATGTTACATACATTGAATGTTGATATAGTGTTACTCCAAAATGGCTCATCAAAGATTTGAAAAAAAATGTATAATTGTAAATCCTCACAAAACATTCACCCCTTTAAAGGCCCACTTCATCATTTATATAGCCACGTGGAAACTCCTAGCCACGTATCTCCTTCACATGAGTCCAAGTTTGTTGGTTTCTTACTCTATTAGAGTTTTTCCATATTGGTGATTTCACAAGTTGTGCATTCTCCAAACCTTGAACATTTTTATATGTCGATATACTGATGAATGCACATAAAGATATGTGAGTATGTGCATATCCTTCTAATACACTAATGTTACATACATCAATTTTTGATATAACATTACTCCAAAATGGCTCATAGAAGATTTGACAAAAAGTGTATGATTGTAAATTCTCACAAAAAATTAATAAGTCATCAGGACTGAGGCCAACTGAAATTTCAGTTATATATATATATATATATAACTGAAATTTTGAATATAATTAAATATTTAAAAATTATATCTTTAAATATTAAAAAAACCATTTTTAAATAAAATTTTATTTAATAATAATCTTATTTTATTTTATTTAAAAATTATTATTATAAAATATAATTTTAATATTAAAATATTCATAAGTAAAATGTTTTAATAATTTATGAGTAATAGTCTTATAAAATTGTAATTGAATAAAATTATAATAATAAGTGTGCCTCATCTTGAAGAAAAAAATGAAGGTGAGCCACTAAATCGCATTCCTGATATGACTATCATCTTTTTCTCATCCCGAGCTTTCCCACGATATAAATTTCATCTCAATTTAAGCTCTTAGCACAGTCTCTAAACTTTCACCGCTTTAAAGTCTCACTTCATCATTTATATAGCCACGTGGAAACTCCTAGCCATGTATCTCTCCTACATGGGTCCAAGTTTGTTGGTTTACTAATATGTTAGAGCTTTTCCATAATGGTGGTTTCACAAGTTGTGCATTCTCCAAACCATGAGCATTTTGATATGTCGATATACTGATGAATCAAATTAAATCTATGTTAATATGTCGTAAGAAACAAGGTTAGTATTCTTGGTTGATGGCCATGTTCTGTTAGTATTCTTTGTTGATGGCTTACGCAAAGGCTAAGCTCCTTGAATATTTAGTCAAGGTTAGTATTCGTATTCTTGGTTGATGGCCATGTTCTGTTAGTATTCTTTGTTGATGCCTTTGTTCTTCTTTAGGCAAAGGCTAAGCTCTGTGAATATATTCTTCTTTGTTGATGGCTCTGTTCTTCTTTAGGCAAAGGGTAAACTCTGAGCGAACACGTTAACCATTTCCTCTTGTTCCTAAGACCATACTATTTTAAGAAAGATTGGCAGTTAGGAATTCACTAACAAAGAAAAGTGGCTGTCAGAGCTACTAGGTGGTCTTGTTAGGATGCGGCCTTTTATTTCTCCTTATTGTTATATTAAAGAGTACAGGTCTTAAGACTAATCTCTTGAACCCCATTGCAGAATAGGTTCCAGTTCTCTATGTATCCATGTGTTCGCATAAGTGTTGATAGACAGACAGACAGGACTGAAACCGCCAGTTACATGGATGTTATTTGTAGGATTTCTGGTGCTTGTGATGTTATTTTCACAGCAGGCAACCATGGAGAGGGAGATTGTAAGAATGGGACACATGCTTTACCACTGTTAAATTAAAAAATAGGAAAAACTTTTTCAAAGACTCTGCCTCTTAATCATGGTTCTAGACGTGATTATGTAACTACCAAAATCTGAACTGAACATTGATACTGGCAAAACCAGAGTGACTTGGCAAATATAATGGCTCTTTTCATTGAAACCAAATTGCAATTAGTCCTCTGATGTGATCCGGGCGTTGAAGTAGTTCCAGTACCAAAATAGCTTGGGGGTGCCATTTTTTACTGCTGTTAAGCTTCCTAATCCTCTTCATTTTCTACATTCCATATGATCCAAGAAAGTTGCTGCGAAATAGATCCAATTAGTCAGATAACGACAGCTTCATTTGCTTCATTTATTGAAATCCATAGATCTAGCGCATTCTTGTAACCGTTTGTCACCATGGAAAATATACTAACTGTTGCGAAGGCAGTGGATATAAACATTCACTGCTCTTTGAAGACATGCACTATATTCTTAACACAAGGAAATAACAGTACTAAAATATCAATTACATTTCAACCTAATTATAAACTTCAACCTCCGATGGCAATCAATAAATTTTTTGCCTAATATAAACCTTTTCCCTGGTCAAAGACCTTCCAGACAGGCATTGTAATAAAAGCAACTCTAAGTTCACCCACCCAAAACCATGCAAATGCATTGTTAAAGAAGTCGTAAATAAGAGGAGATTAGCTGCTACTGCCACCCCACCTCCTTTTTCGTGCAGGTCTTTCTTGTTTAACTTCGTCTGTCTCATTTTCTAAAAGAGTTTCATTCTCAGTCTTCTTTTGGGTTTCTTTTTCATTTGGAATTGGTTGTTTAAAATGCTCCCTACGCTTTTCCAATTTTGCTACTGTCTCAAAATGTTGTCTGCTTCCACTCTGATCTGCATGTGACCGAGAACCATGAACAACATGAACATGTTCATTTGAAACATCCTCCTTGCCATCCTGAGTTGTTGTATAATAATTTTGCTCTCTTGAATGTGGACGCTCCTTTCCAGGTTTCCTTTTCCATCCTTGTTTGCTCCTCTTTTCCAGCTGCAGATTCCTCATGATTGACAGGTGTCTTTTCATGATGTTTGCTTGTATCATTATCCCATTTACTAGCACTCCATTCCATCCTTGTTTGCTCCTCTTTTCCAGCTGCAGATTCCTCATGATTGACAGGTGTCTTTTGATGTTTGCTTGCATCGTCCCTTTCTTTCTGACTCGCCCAACGCTCCAATTTGGAGCGACCTCTTTTGACATGTTCATCCTCAGAAGCACTGCCATCAGCAACAACTCGTTTCAATTTTGAAGGATGGCGATCTGCCATTTCCTGCTCATGCAACCCGGGGGCGTTGTACGGTTGTGGATTCTACGATCAGCATTGCCACCCCAGACACTTCCTGATTCTTGATCTCATTTCCTCCCTATCATACGATTTGATGAATAGACATCAATAGAGAACATATCTTCTCTATCTCTGAGATCCCGTATGCCTGGATCCTTGTCTGATCTCTCTCTTCTAGACAATTCTTCGTCCTTTCTTCGCATGTAGCCATATTCCCTCTCGTGCTTTTCTCTAGCCATTTCTTCTTTATCTCATAGATCCCTAATGGTTTGATCTTTATCCAATTTTTCTCTTCTTTGCAAGTCTTCTTCCTTCCTCCTCCTACAATAATCATCAGCCTTCTCATGCTTTTCTCCACCCATATCCTCTCTTTCTCTCATATCTCGTGTTATTTCAACCTTATCTGCTCTCTCTTTCCAAGGTAGGTCTTCATCCCTCTTTCTTCTAAAGTAAGGATCATCCACTTTTTCTAACCGCACTGGAATATTCTCCCCTCTCTCTCTCCACACTTTCTGTCTTCTTTATCAATCCGAGGTCTCCAATCATCTTTATCCTTCTTCTTTCTTACATTCAAGAGATCTCTTTCAGTGTGATCTCCCCTGCCCCTGTGTTGCAAACCATCGTCTTTTGTAAGGATATCTCTCCTCCGTGAATCTTCATCTTTCTCTCTTAGACTCCGCATATCTTCAATTTTTCCCCTCCCAGGCTTTAACATATTCTCCCTTTTCCCTATGCTTATCAGTTCTTTCTTCTTTAACTCTCCTATGGTATATTTCTTTACGGTCTCCATGATATAGATACTGGTCATCTCTATGGTGATTTTCTGTCTCTCTCATCACTGTGTCTACTGTTCCACAAGTACTCCTCCTCTGTCTCTCTCATTACTGTGTCTACTGTTCCACACGTACTCCTTCTCTGTCTCTCTCATTACTGTGTCTACCGTTCCACAAGTACTCCTCCTGATAGAGATAAGGCTCCTCCTCAGACTGGAGCTTGTTTCCTTCCTTTGCCATCGTATTTGAAGGTCTGTATTGTGATATGCCATTAATGTCTTGTGCATGCTAGTGAAACCCAAAAAAACCTAACAGCCTAAGTGTTTCAAGAAAAACCTAACAGCCTAAGTGTTTCAAGTGAAATATATAGAGTAACTTCTTAAAAAATTGACAAATATCTATGTATTATTAAAACAAAACTTATAAACATATTATGAATTTATTTCAATGATCTTTATGTTCAAATTATTTTTAAAAATGGGAACAATTTAATTGTTATTATATTAAATTAGTAAATTAGATTATATTTTTATGCCTTTGTATCAAAATATATATATAAAAGTATGAATTGTGGATTTAATTATTTTAAAAGTTTTTATGAAGTGTTTGTATACTAACAATATCATTTCAATGTTGTATGTTGCAGAAAATTTATCAATACCAAGTTGATCATGAGCGGAAGACATTATCAAATTTTATGTTTTGTAATGTTGTAATTAAAAATATTTATATTTTTTATTTAGATGGGCCCATCAAAGAATTGTACATGATCACAAACTATCATTAATAAAAGGAGTAGGCTTTTTTTGTGGAGGGGAATTCAACCCCTCCAAAAGGCTCTTAGGAGAAGGTTAAATTGTAACCCTCCTTTGAGTTGTGTTTCTTGTGCTTGTGATTTTCATGATCTCTTTAGTTTATGATAACTCCAATATGCACAAGCTCAACTACATTTTATTATTATTATAATAATAATTTATAAATATGCTTTAAACATCTTCCCAACATACACACAAATGGAAAAAGCACTCTTATTCACATAAATTATTTAACATTTTTTCAATGTTTTAAACATCTTCCCAACACACACACAAATATCAAAATCACTCTTATTCACATAAATTATTTAACATTTTTTCAATGTTTTAAACATCTACCCCACATACACACAAATAACAAAATCACTCTTATTCACATAAATTATATAACAATTATAACATATATTTATATAAATTTTTAATTTTTTAATTTTTTTTACTTTTATTTTAATGTTTTTAAATTTTTGTTTTGATTTTGAATTTTGAATTTTTATTTGTTTAATTATATATTTTTATTATAAATATGTTATTAGGATATTTATATTATATTTTTCTTCCTTTCACATATATAAATAAATATAATTTATTATTTATATTGATATTTTAATATATTTAAATTAAATACTATATATATTATTTAGATGATTGGTAAATATTTAAACGTTTGTATTATTTGTTTGTATAAACTTATTATATATAATTGTTTGTGTTTTGTATTTATTATTTTGTATATATATAAACATATTATTTTGAAAATTGAAATGGTGTTTTTATTAGTTGTATTTGGATAGATACAATTTATTTGTTGAGGTTTTTATTTTGGTATGCAACAATGAGTAGGATATCTACTTCTATATGATGTGTGTGAATGTATTTTGTGAATGTATTTTTGAGAGTGTTTGCATTACTTGTATGTGCCTTGTTTGGAGTGTTTATTCTTCTTTGTTTATGAATGTCTCATTTTGCATGCTTTTGAGTATTATTTTATTGTTTATTTGTATGTGTATGAGTGTATTCTTTGAGTGTTAGAGTGGTTGTTTCATTGTTTGTGTATATATAAATGGTTTTTTTTAATAGTTGTATTCCTTCCTTCATTATTTGCTTGTGTCTTGTATTATGTATGGATATTGTTTATTTGTATGTGTATGATTGTATTATTTTCTGTATTTGTGTGTGTATTATTTACTTGTATTTTGGATATGTGTATGAATCTTTGTATGTTTCTTCTTTACTTCTATTCTTTGTATATGTATGAATGTATTCTTTAAGTATGTATGAATCTATTATTTGCTACATGTGTATGTTGTTTGTTTACTCTTATGCTTTGTATGTGTATGAATCTATTCTTTCTTACAATTGTATGTGTCTTGTTTACTTGTATTCTTTGTATGTGTATGAATATATTCTTTGCTACATTTGTATATGTCTTATTTACTTGTATTTTTTGTATGTGTATTGTTTACTTGTATTCTTTATATGAGTCTTCTTTACTTGTATTCTTTGTATGTGTATGATCGTATTCTTTGTATGTGTATGAATCTATTATTTGCTACATTTGTATGTGTCTTGTGTACTTGTATGTTTTGCATGTGTATGAATGTATTCTTTGATTCACTTGTATTCTAATGTATTCTTTGATTTACTTGTATTCTATGTATGTGTATGAAAGTATTCTTTGAATGTGTATGATTTCTTTTTTTATGTGTGTATGAATCTTTCTTTGTTATATTTGTATATGTATTATTTACTTGTAAATATATGAGTGTAATTTGTGTGAATATATTTTATAATATTTATTATACTATTTTTATTTCTATATATAAATATATTATTTAAAATATTAACTTATAAATATTAACTTGTAAGTACATTAGTTTAAATATTTGTGAAATTATCATTATTATTATTGTGGTATTTATTTTTATTTTTGTTTTTATTTTTTATTTTTTTTTCTATCAAAATTTTAAATATTAATAATATTAATTTATCATTTTAAAATGAAAAATAATATACATTACAATAACATTAAAAATCCCATAATATTAGCACATGGGTATAACTCAATTAATGATAATTACATTATAAAATGTTATGCAAATCATGAGACTCAAAGTTCAAATCTCTTTTAAAAAAAACAATACCGTAATATTTATAATAGCTTTAATTTGTAATGACACATATAAATTAATTGTTTAATAATAAAATCAATATAATAGAAAAATTCAATTAAAGTTTAATTAATTTTAATAATTTATAATTTTCCTTTTAATAAACTATAGATATTAATCTAAAATTTTGTTAATGATAATAAATGTTTTAAACATAATAAAGAAAATAAATATATATTATTTTTAATATCATACTAATTAAATTTTAAAATAAATATAATTAGGAGCATCATAATATTTATACTCATTCTTAATCACATGCATAAAATAATGTTAATTCTAAAGTTCATAGTAAGTGTGGTGTGTGTGAACATGTCATTTTGTGAGTCAATGTGTAATGTTTGTGGGTATGTGTATGGTTGTGTGCACCCTATGTTTGTTGTGTGCATGTATGCATGTGGATGATTATGCCTCATTGGCAATGGATTGTGTGGGTGTGCGTCAGTGGTTAGTCCCATGCCAATGATGGACTGTTTTTGGGGTCATATAAGCTCTCACCTTCACGTGGTTGACCCTGTTAGTAGAGATTTTACATCTCCAAGCCAAGAGGAGCTTTTATATATAATGTTTTTTCGTTTATTTTAAACATATCATTACCTTCAATACATTAAAATGATTTGTATAATAATATTTAAATAATGTTTTATTATTATATACCATATTAATAAAATTATAACACAATAAAATAACTTGAAATATTGATATTCATATATATATATATAAAATTCTTACATATTATTTTAAATTAAAAATAAAATAAATATAGCATAATATTAACTTCAATACATTAAAATGGTTTTTTTAATAATATTTAAATAATATTTTTATTATCTTAAAAACATATAAATATATCATCTTAATAAAATTCTAACACAATAAAATAACTTTATATATATATATATATATATATATATATATATATATATATATATATATATATATATATATATATATTTTAAATTACAAATAAAATAAATATAACATAACATTAACTTCAATACATTAAAATGGTCTTTTTAATAATATTTAAATAATACTTTTATTATCTTAAAAACATATAAATATATCATCTTAATAAAATTCTAACACAATAAAATAACTTGAAATATATATATATATATATATATATATATATAATATTATTTTAAATTAAAAATAAAATAAATTCTAACATAATAAAACAACTTGAAATATATATATATATATATATATATATATATATATATATAATTTTAAATTACAAATAAAATAAATATAACATAACATTAACTTCAATACATTAAAATGGTCTTTTTAATAATATTTTAATAATATTTTTATTATCTTAAAAACATATAAATATATCATCTCAATAAATTTATAACACAATAAAATAATTTGAAATATTTATACATATAATTATTAAATATTATTTTAAATTAAAACTATTATATATATATATATATCTATATATATATATATATATATATATATATATATATATATATATATATATATATATATATATATATATATATATAATTATTAAACATTAAATATTATTTTAAATTAAAAATAAAATAAATATATATTTTTTTTGTTAGCAATTATATTAATTATAAAAATAAACTTGAGTTTTAGAAGAAAATAAATGTATATGTTACTACATTTATTATTCACATTTAATTATTAAATCATAATAATAAAATAAAATAAAATTGTTTTTGTGTATAAAAATTTTCGATGAAAATCACATGTAAGAAAATTTCGTCGAAATCACGTGTAAGAAACGTGTTTCGATCCAGTCACATCATTATGACAACATGACAATAAAGAAATATGATCAAGGAACCTCTTTAAATAGATAATAATGTCTAATTTGAATATAATTTCATAATAATAATAATAATAATAATAAATATTCAAAAGCAACAGAGTTGCCAGAGCTGAGGGAGCACAGGGGAAGAGAAAAAACAACTAAGAGAGAAAAAACAACTAAGAGTGAAGGGCATGAATCTTTAACATTGCACCTTAACATTGCACCTATCATCCCAATTAAGGATAACCGACCTCTTTTTTATTTCTTACATGTGATTTTTACTTTGTATTTCCAACTTAGTATGGTATAATGTCTTTAAAAAAACAATTAAATTAAATGAAGAGATTAATGTAATGTAAGCATTAAACAGTTAATTAAATGAAAACATTGATATAATGTAAATGTAATGTAAACATTAAACAATTAATTAAACGAAAACATTATTATAATGTATGAAAAGAGATTAATGTAATGTAAACATTTCAACGGAGTCAAAATAAATTAAAAAATGAATATAAAAATAATGAAATAAAAATAACTTTGAAAATAAAATAATAAAAATCTTCGACAACTTATGCTATTAATGTGGAATATAGCTTATTCAAAAAGTGAAATTAAACCAGCCTAGATGAAATAAAAATAACTTTGAAAATAAAATAATAAAAATCTTTGAAAACTTATGGTATTCATGTGGAATATAGCTTATTTAAAAAGTGAAATTAAACCAGCCTAGATCCATTTTAACTCTAGAACTAATACATCTAGGTTTCTCAATCTCTTATTAAAAATGAAATATGAAATCTAAATTGGTTGTATTAGTTTCTCATTTATTTATTTTTTCATACATTTTACAATTATAAAATAAATTAATAAAATTTCAACAGAATTATAAAATATATATTTAATAAAATATATAAATATATACAACTCATTATAAAACAAATTTAATTATTAAAACATAATCACATATATATATTTATTTAAAAATTTATTTTAAATAAAATAATAATAATCTATGTTATTTTATTTAAAAATCATTATTATAAAACATAATTTTAATATTAAAATATTGGTAAGTAAAATCATTTAATAATTTATGAATAATAAATAGTTGTAATTGAATAAAATTATAATAAAATATGTATTTTATTAGAATTTGAAATATATAAAATGTATATGGTTGAATTTTGAGTTAGCAAGTGTGGTTCATATTCAAGACCAAGACAAATACAAGACCAAGACAAATACGAGAGTGAGCTACTAAATCACATTTCTAATACCACTATCATCTTTTTCTCATTTAAAGCTTGCCCATGATATAAATTTCATTTCAACCAATTTAAGCTCTTAGCACAATCTCTGAACTTTCACTCCTTTAAAGACCCACTTCATCATTTATATAGCCACGTGCAATCTCCTAGCCACGTATCTCCCCCACATGAGTCCAAATTTGTTGGTCTCTTACTGTATTAGAGTTTTCCATATTGGTGATTTCACAAGTTGTGCATTCTCCAAACCTTGAGAATTTTGATATGTCGATATACTAATGAATCAACTTAAATATATGTTAGGATGTCCATAACCTTCTAATATGCTAATGTTACATACATTGAATGTTGATATAGTGTTACTACAAAATGGCTTTGATATCGAATGTTGATATAGTGTTACTCCAAAATGGCTCATCAAAGATTTGAAAAAAAATGTATAATTGTAGATCCTCACAAAACATTCACCCCTTTAAAGGCCCACTTCATCATTTATATAGCCACGTATCTCCTTCACATGGGTCCAAGTTTGTTGGTTTCTTACTCTATTAGAGTTTTTCCATATTGGTGATTTCACAAGTTGTGCATTCTCCAAACCTTGAACATTTTTATATGTCGATATACTGATGAATGCACTTAAAGATATGTGAATATGTGAATATCCTTCTAATACGCTAATGTTACATACATCAATTTTTGATATAACATTAATCCAAAATGGCTCATAGAAGATTTGACAAAAAGTGTATGACTGTAAATTCTCACAAAAAATTAATAAGTCATCAGGACTGAGGCCAACTGAAATTTCAGTTTTATATATATATATATATATTTGAGGAGGTAAATCCCCTCTGCGGACAGAGGCGATCCCTACTAGCCCAGCAGGGGTCTAGCAACAATCACGAAATGTTACAACGCAAGTTCCTAGTTACGAAATGAAAAGACCAAAGATGGAGGCCTACCTGGAATCCAATGCTACGATCTGAAGAAGAGAGCGTTCTCGTTCCTCAGCCTCGGCAGATCACAGTCCTCCATGATCTCCGCGGATGGATACCTACACGTGCAAGAAACAAACAGATACAAGCATAAAATCCGGCATACGCAACTAAATATCAGTCAGAAAGGATACTACTCATATTAACATAATTGAAAACAGAGTGGAACCATAATCGTAATCATTCATTAAATAACTATCGAAAGAGATTACAACCAATGTTCTGACGTCGTGGTCTACTTCGGATGGGTCTCCAGTCGTTCACATCTCACAAAGCTTGCCAGGGAAAGGGAAAACCTCTCTTGAGTCTCTCGACGATAGTTTCCTTACCTGAGTCGGCCTTAAGGGAAGAAAGAGGGCTCTTACAACACAAAGGCTCTTGGGAATTTGGAGATTCAAAGCTTAGGCACTTCAAGACTAGCTTGCCATGGAATTGAGGAGGCTTTTATAGATGGGGAAGGAGGGAGTTGGGATCCCTATTATTGTGGGATTGGCCCTATCAACAAGGAAGGTTCCATGGGAGGTGGCAAAACCACTTCCCTTCCATAGAACTCCCGCAGCCAAACCTTCCAACTCAAGATAGGCAATGGTTTCTGAGTTTGTTGAAACACAATTTCCGCCATCTTTATTTAAAAAACACTCCTTAAATTGGCTGGCGCGACTACTGCTCTGGGACAGAGCACCAGTTGGCGCGGCCTCTTTGTAGGATTTTCTCCATTGGCGCGAGTGGTGAACTGTCTGCCCGCGCTAATGCAAAAGGAGATGTTTTTATGATTTTTTGCAAGGAGATGTCTTTAGGGCAATTGAAGCTCATGCTTAGAGGAATGCATTGATGATGTTTTCAAGGCATGACAATGTTCACAGGTCACAAAATGGATCCTCCATTGTGCGGGACGGGGAATGGTAGGGACGGTGACAAATTACTGTGTAACATATATATAACTGAAATTTTGAATATAATTAAATATTTAAAAATTATATCTTTAAATATTAAAAAAACCATTTTTAAATAAAATTTTATTTAATAATAATCTTATTTTATTTTATTTAAAAATTATTATTATAAAATATAATTTTAATATTAAAATATTCATAAGTAAAATGTTTTAATAATTTATGAGTAATAGTCTTATAAAATTGTAATTGAATAAAATTATAATAATAAGTGTGCCTCATCGAAGAAAAAAATGAAGGTGAGCCACTAAATCACATTCCTGATATGACTATCATCTTTTTCTCATCCCAAGCTTTCCCACGATATAAATTTCATCTCAATTTAAGCTCTTAGCTGTCTCTAAACTTTCACCGCTTTAAAGTCTCACTTCATCATTTATATAGCCACGTGGAAACTCCTAGCCATGTATCTCTCCTACATGGGTCCAATTTTGTTGTTTTACTAATATGTTAGAGCTTTTACATAATGGTGGTTTCACAAGTTGTGCATTCTCCAAACCATGAAATTTTTGATATGTCGATATACTGATGAATCAAATTAAATCTATGTTAATATGCGCATAACCTTTTAATACACTAATGTTACATACATTGAATGTTGATGTAAAATTACTCCAAAATGACTCATCAAAGATTTGACAAAAAATGTATAACTGTAAATCCTCACACATTATTAATAATTCAATAGGACTAAGGCCACCTCGACACACCACCTCATAACTTTGTCACCTAATCATAGCTTGCCACATGAAAATGGTTGAAAAATTTGACACATGGCATGTTTAACATGTATATCAGGTTATGGAGGTAACAATGATTTACAGGATGCAATCATCCTGAAATTATAATATGTTTATATGTCGATATGATATTTTGGTATGCCACATCAATCATGGATTAAAAATCACCACTTAACACATTAGATAAGATGACATATCCCCTTCCATGAGGCATTATTAATGTGTTCCACGTCACTCATATTTTCAAGGTTGGCATGTCAAAAATACCAAATCCAAGTGACACATGACATACACATGGAATCTCCATGTCATAAAATCATGACATCGCCCCTCAGTTCTCCTAGAACTTGATACTTTGGTTAGTCTAATGTTTAAGGTTCCAAATTTTCAGTGCCATCGCTTCATGCTCCCTGTTAATAGATCAAATGCTTCCAACTGACACTTGTTTCATTAGGCCATGCCATAGAAGGGTTTTTCATAATGATTCACTTCAATTTCCTCGAGGGCTTGATGTGTTTATATTTCGACTACCCCCTTATAACCATCTCCTATACCTCACTCTCATCAATCTATCTGACTAAGGGTAAGGATGGGGCTACCCAAGCCCCAAATTTCCAATACTCCACCATATCAAGAGAGAATTCCATCATGAATTTTCCGAAGAGTTTCATTCTAAGGTGCTTAATCCCAAAATTATCTTAATAGCTTGAATTGTAGGGGTCAAACCATAAAATTTCTTTTTTTTTTTGGCCAAAACTAAGACTTAAACTAGAGATCCATGAACCACTTAAGTTCTTCCTTAGGATTTAATTTAGCTTAATATTTATTTGGTGAACTCTTCCATACTAAAAATTAGACATTATTTGCTCTTAAATCTATCCTTCCTCATTATGGATTCGACCCTTACTTTTGGGTGCCATCGTTAACAAAACCTTTCAATCCTCACAATAAGAAAAAGGCTCCTTTGGCCTATACAGGGAATCCTAACCTTTTTTATTCACCTAAAGCTTAATAATAACTAAGACCACCAACCTATCAGTCCTTCTCCTTTGGAAACACACCATACATTGCAAAATTTCATAAATGATTACAAACATGCATGTAAATATGACATAGTCAAACACATCAACATATAACCTATGAATTCGTAAACATTAACCACATAGTGATCTCATTATCATGAATGAAAGGATCCCATCTCACACAACATTCATATTTATAAAGGAATGTATTTCAACATTCAGGTCAATTATGTTAACTACTTAACAAACTAATCATGCATCATGAACATTCATTACAACCATACAACTCTCAACCTACCATTGCACACATACACAATGAATCCAAAATAATATTTAAATATGAAGTATAGAGGAAAATTTATAAGTCATTCAGAAGAAAGGAATACACTTAAAATCATAGGAAAAACTACAATAAAAATTTCTTACAACTAGCCACCTCTAACCATATCTAATGTTTAGTGGATGCTTCACTTATTGAATAACAACAAAGAGTTTATTTTAGTGTATAGAGTATGAATGAAAATTTCTTTGATTATCTTAGAAATAGGGATGCCACTGTGCAAGCACTAAGTTTTGGGTCATCAAACAAAAAATATGGCCACTAAGAGTCTTCACAACATATAAGGAAATCCCTTCCCACTTTCTACAATCTCTAAGATTCTCTTTTCTTCTAGTCCTTCATGTGGAGAAATACAACTAAATGGTTTAGTTCTTTTCAGTCTACCTTATTCAAAAAGAGGGATCTCTCTTTGGTACCTTTATCTAACACATTTCAATATTGGACTTTGTTTGTCTATCTTCGAATCCTAGGCTTACAAGTCTTTGGATGACAATCATTTTTTATTTACAACAATCAAATATTTTTTTTATCTATTGTCTCTAGTCACTATAATACGCCAAACTCAACAACTTAGAATCACAAAACTAACTTCCTTCTCCTCATGAGCACTACTTCATGAATGACAGGTTTACAGTCCCTGATCTTGAGTTTAAGATTCAACAAGGAATTCATTGTAAGGTGCATAGCCCATGTTTGGGTAGTTTAGTGCCTCCTCTCTCCATTCCTCTCATAAGTGCTTATTATTTGGTAATGTTTGTGCTATTTCATCACTCCTAAAGTAACTAAAACACAATCATTAATTATCAACCAGGGTAGGCATTTTTATTTCAAATACATTTGCATTATCTATGTCAATACATGTAACAACCAGGTAAAAAAGAAAAAATATCATTGAACACAATTACAAAAATTAAAGCACTCTTGCGAAATGGAAATAAAAACTTGTAGGAATTAAAATTCACACTGCAGGAATGAAACACACTCGGCAAGGAAGAATCCACACTTCATAATAACTTCAGAATAAATATAGGTGTGCCATATACTATCAGCTAAATATATAACAACAATTAAATAGTATAGAATCGATTAACCTATGTAACAACACACAATAAATCTGAAAGAAGAATTGTATATATTTCACAATAAAACGTGTGCAACAATCATAATAAATCCACACTAACACATAAAAAAAATATATCCTATTAGCATTGCAATCCCTACTAAAGAGGAGGGTCCTTCCTCCCTTGCAAGGTGTAGGAGTAAAACGAAAACTATTTAAAAATTCATCAAAGAACTTGTTGTAACATCACTAGATATATGATTGTATTAACATAGTTGAAGAATACTAGATCATAATGTCGGTATTATCTCTATTTTCCATCCCTATCTCCTCATGAGACTAAGCTCTTTTTATAAATTCTTTACAAAGCCCCAAAATTAGTGAAACGAATCAGTCATGAGAATCTAGAAATTCTCATGCTGATTAAGCTAATAGAAATAATAAAAAGATATAAATTTTTACAAACTACTTTTAATAAAAAAATATATATGGTTACGCCACTCTTTTTTAGATGCAATTGTAACTACTCAAATATTATTCACTGTCCTCATGGAAATACTTCATGTGGCCCTTGACATTTGTCTTTGAAAATGGTGACTCTAGTATTCAAAATTCACATTGTAACGACAGCTTCGTGGTGTAATAGCAGAAAATAGGAAACCCGAGGTGTACCAACGAGTAACCACAACTCACACCGTGTAATAGAAAGTAACGACAAAAGTTGCTCACCCATGGATCTCAGTAATTATGGCAACACCTAAAAGAAAAAATTCAAAATAACTCATCCAAATATACCCTAGTTAGTCATCCCAAAGAAAGAATTGTTTCATTTAAGGCTTAGCAGAAAATAGCATTATAATACATCAAAGAAAAAGGTTCCCTTTCTTGGGTTTAAGAGTCAACAATGAATTCATTGTAAGGCGCATAGCCCATGTTTGTGTAGTTTAGCACCTCTTCTCATTGTAAGGTGCATAGCCCATGTTTATGTAGTTTATTACCTCCTCTCATTGTAAGTCCTTATTATTTGGCAATGTTTGTGCACTTTTACCACTCTTAAAGTAACTAAACCACAATCATTAATTATCAACCAGGGTAGGTATTTTTATTTAAAATATGTTTGCACTATCTATGTTGATACATGTAACAGCCAGGTAAAATAGAAAAAAATGTCGTTGAACACACTTACAGAAATTAAAGCATTCTTATAGAATGGAAATAAAAACTTGAAGGAATTAAAATTCACACTGCAGGAATGAAACACACTCGGAAAGGAATAATCCATACTTCATAAGAACTTCAGAACAAAGGTAGGTGTTCCATATACTATCAGCTAAATATATAACAACAATTAAATAGTGTAGAATTTATTAACCTGTGTAGCAGCACACAATAAATCTGAAAGAAGAATTATATCTATTCCACCATAAAAATATGCAACAGACATAAGAAATCCACACTAACACATAAAAAAAAAATATCCTATTAGCATTGAAATCACTACTAAAGAGGACGACCCTTCCTCCCTTGCAAGGTGCAGGAGTAAAATAAAAACTATTTAAGAATTTAGCACAAAAATTGTTGTAACATCACTAGATATATGATTGTATTAAAATAATTGAAGAATACAAGATCATAATGTTGGTATTATCTATGTTTTCAGTCCCTATCCCCTCATGAGACTAAGGTCTTTTCATAAAGTCTTCACAAAGCCCCACAATTAGTGAAACAAATCAGTCATGAGAATCTGGTGATTCTCATGCTGATTAAGCTAATAGAAATTTTTACTAACTAATTTTAATAAAGTTATTTTTATGGTTATGCCACTTTTGTTTAGATGCAATTGTAACTACTTAGATCTTATTCATTGTCCTCATGGAAATAATTCATGCGGCCCTTGAAATTTGTCTTTGAAAATGGTAACTCTAGTCTTTACAATTCACATTGTAACGACAACTTCGTGGTGTAACAGTAGAAAATAAAAAACCTAGGGTGTAACAATGAGCAACCGCAACTCACACCCTGTAATAGCAGGTAACAACAAAATTTTCTCACCCATGGCTCTAAGTAATTATGGCAACACCTGAAAGAAAAAATTCAAAATAACTCTCCCAAACATACCCTAGTTAGTCATCCCAAAGAAAGAATTGTTTCGTTTAAGGCTTAGCAGAAAATAGCATTATAATACGTTAAAGAAAGAGGTTCCTTCTTAATCATAGGGAATGACATTGTAGTGGGGAAACTGCAGTTTTGATGAGAGAAATTTTCCAAAATTGGGGAAAATAATGCCTGAAATATCCTCAAATATTGCACCCAGCATATCCCCCCAACTGAAGCCACTGCATGTCCTCATGCAGATTCTTCATAATGTTCAGCGTCCTTATCCATTGTGAAACTGGCATGTATTTTTTTCAAAGAACAACACCAATGTTTCCTTCATATTCTTTCTTGTACCCCTGGGTAGATATGAGTCGATGTGCCCATGAATGTTCATCATGCTTGCTTAGGTGGAAGTAAGGCTGGTATTTCTCAATCGGGAGCCAGATCAGAGGAAACTTGAATTTGAGCCCTATCTAGAAATCTCCCATTATTCTAACAATTCGTACATACTCAGGTACTCAAGTAACAATTATTATGAAATTGGGGCACCCAAAGGGATCCTTTGCTTATAGTGTTGCACCGCAAGTTTCCCATTGTTTCATAATTCCAACTAATGCTTTACTTTTCAGTTGTTCATAAATATTAAGGAAAACTCCAACAATCCTTCTCCTATATAGGGATAGTTTTTCTACCATTTGAGGCTTACAGAGAAAATTTTTGAATTTACTCCTCATAGCAGCGGTCATACCAAGTTTTGGATTTGTGTTTAGGGTTTCCATTTCTTCATTCATAATCAATGATTTTATGGCGAGGCGCCAATAAATTTGATTTCTCATGAAAGATATAAAGACCCGTAGATGAAATCTCCAACATAAGGAAAAATGTCTGCAGTCATTTGCAAACTATCATGCTCACCAACCTATATCACTTAGGAAGAGTTTGCATAACAAACTTTGCTCATAGAAATTGCATGAGCGAAATAAATCCAGAAATGTTCTAGTGGAAATGCTCTTGTAGGCTCTATTTTCATGGATAGATTTCAACTAGAAAAGATAAAATTTCTCTCACAAGAAGATTGGGTAGGATGGAGATGGTGGCCTCCCACCTAAAAGATTTAGGGCTAACTCATACATTTTACCTTTCTCTTCATTCAGTTCGTTAATAACCTCTTGTTGTGGTTATTGTATTTGTTCTTCCTTTTCCATCTCAAATTTCCTCATTTCCCACTTTATGAGTTCTTTCATCACTAATTCCTCGCCCCACTGATATTTAAGGGTATAAATATCCTTCTAATTTTCGTCCAAAGAAATCACTGCCTTTTTAGGGAAAGTGTCATTTGCTTCCAATTCTCCAATTCTGATATCAACAGAAGTATTTATGAATGCCACCCTGCTTTAGGTTCCAGTTTTTTTTTTATTTTCAACAACAGTAGAGGGTGTAACGACATCTCATGCTTTGATTTTCTTTGCTTCAGCTGCTGGTTCTTCTATATCAGTAGCTTCATTGATAGGTTCTTGTGAAACAACTCTCAATTTTTCTTCCTTAGAGACCTCTATCTCAATTGTTGGTTCTTGTGTATCAGCAACATAATTGGTAAGTTCTTGTGTATTGGTTTCTAGGTTAAAATCCATGGGGTGCTTGGTTTCAACTATTGGTTTCTATGTATCACCAACATCGTTAACGAGTTCTTGTGTGTCAACCTACCATGGTTTTGTTTGGGTTTCTTCTGAGATGGTGTCTGCAATGCAAATTGAGTATCATGTTGTTGCTAAGCTCTCAGCACATGCTATACATAAAGTTCCATGTGTGGTTTTTAATCATGGCTTATAAACAGCCTCAGTCAATGTATCGAGGCCTGGAACCTTTGTTTTAATTTTTATGCCTTCTAATTACTGCTTTAATTCCTTATTTTCTGCTTCTATTTTTTTAAGTTTAAGTAGAAACGTTCGGGTTTCATCCTTACCTAATGAAGCCTTCCTACCTAGTTTGTTTCCTCTTCTTATGCTTGTTTTTCTCTTTTCTCTTCCTCTTCTATTATTTTTTCTTGCCCGGTTTCCTCTTAGACTGTGACGAGGGTTCTGGTTGAGTATCAAAATTAACCCTTTTCTTTGGTTTTTTGCCACCCACAGGTTTCTCAAGTGACCTATTATTAACTCTATTTCCCGAATATTGTCCCTTATTCTTACCTATATCAGCTTCCCCTAAAACATCTATATAAATTTCAACTTGTCTCTGTCATGGGGTTTTTGTTCCTTGACCGATAAAATCTTCCCAATTTCTTCATTTCTGCTCCAGAGCTTCCATTAAAATCTGTTTTATGAGGTTGCGATTGGTAATGGAGCTCTTTAGATGTGGGGATACCTTTACCGAGGCAGACATGTGTTTCAAATTTTCCAATAGAAGATGGGGCAGATTAACAAGTTTCCCATGCCAAAGATGGCTCGACAATGGAAAATGATAGTTGAAAACTATTTTCGAGCATTCCTGGCATGTAATTTAGTTGATAATGAATAGGGAAACATTGTTCCACGGTTGAGGAAGGGAAAGGCGATCAATTCCTCTTCCCTTCTTGACCAACTCTTCTTCTCCTTGCAAAAATTCAATTTTAAAGGACGGGTCACTAAATTTCTAATTGAACCACCTCTTCCCTTTGGTACAGAGTGTTGTTACTCTGGAAATCACTTCCTCCATAATATAAAGTCTTAGGCCTTTAACCTTTGTTTGATTCCTGTTAAAATTTTGAGCAATTTCTAACACAAAACTCTCATTTGACTCCTTCAATCACTTGAAAAACTTGATCCATCCTGCTTCCCTAAAAAATTGATATGCTTATGGAATTTTTTCAAAGCCTCAATGGAATCTGGTTCATACCTTGCTACTGATCCTCCCATCCTTCTCTTTACAGAACTTTCACTAATTGCTACAAAAATCACTATGAAATTTCGTTTGCTTGTCGTGAAAATTCTTGAAAAATATGTGCAATGAGGGTGTAGAGCTACTTCGGGGTGGATATCAGGGTGATATGAAAGGATATCAAGTTGGGAAAATGTGTGGTGTGGATTATCATTTCACAATTAATTCAAAGGTATGAAAAATTGACTTGGATACGATTCGAATTAATGAGATGATCAGCCATGAAAAGTTGTAATGATTAACAAGTTTTTTCACTCCAAATCGGGTTATGTCACAAACCAAAAAATTATTTGTGCCCCCCACCCAAATTAAATGCAAAGGTCATCCTCAGCCGTCAGAATGAAATGGTGTATTAACCGCCATAATCGCTAAATAAATAAATAAAAAATATTCTTTTTGAATGAATTACCAGGGGGTGATTTGACTGATACCGATGACAGAGTATTGGTGATGATGATTATTGAAGTGGACAGCTGCAACTGGTTCCATGCTATAGTCATATCCAATGGATCAGTTGTTACATATGTAATAGAAAAATAATTTATCCATGATGGTTGAATAAATTGCAGTAGTACTTTATTAAAACAATGTAATCATTTAATATGGTTGGTGAATAGAGTGAAAACACTCTGTTAGGGTTTCATGTTGATCGCTCCAATTTCCAGCGCAAACAGATTGAAGACCATGCACCAACCATGTGTCTTTCTTGTGGATCTCCTTGCAACACTGGTGGGTGAGTTCTCAAGTCGATGATAGACCCCTCGTCGCAGCTTGAGGGGACGAAGTCCTTCCGAGATGCAGTGAACCGCACTCCTTTTGTCGAGGGCCACCCTACCAATGGACAAGGAAGAGCTGATTCTGTTGCGGAAACCCCTGTAATAGGGGAAAAATGGAAATCGAAAGAAGGACGTAGTTGTTGCCTCCCAAAAGCCACCATCAATCCCAAATTTTTCATTCCAAATAAACGATTGGAAAAGGTGCAGAAAATATATGAAAGAACATGCCATAATCTACAAATTTTTATGGATCTGGCCCAAAGAGAAAGATGTGCTAATCTGGATCCAACACAAATGGGCTCCACGAGGGAAATTTGAACTTCAAATATAAGCCAAGGGTTTTTTCACTATCATATTTGAAGAGATTCTGGAAGATCGGAAGAAAATATTTGAGAACGGGCCTTACTTCATGGGCAGTGTAGGTCTTTTTATCTGATATTAGGAAGAACACTACAACCCAGAGAAGGATGGATTCACAGCTACACTATTATGGGTTCGACCATACTCATTACCAGATGAATTCTGGGAACGAGACATTCTAGAAGGTATCGTGAACTATATAGGAGAATTTTTTAAAACCTCTAAGGTCACTAAGCGTTGGCGCCATGAAAAATATGCTAGGATTTTTGTTCATATGAACATATCTCAACCCCTACCCGAATCCATATATCTGATCTATTATGATACCACCCAGATTCAACGACTTGATTATGAGCATGTCCCATTAAAATGTTGGCATTTCCATGAGTATTTCCACCTATTTAGGTACTGCCCACTAACCCTTGTAGAAGAAGCTGGGGCTGTAGCACAATCTCGAGATGATGAGATTTTCCAACCTGTGCATCACAGGCGCACATGGCCCAATGACCCCAGCTGACAAACCTACCAACCTGACCGGGGAGCCAAGCATCCTCCCACCGAAAGCCTCCCCAGCCACAATAGACATCAACTACGATGAATCCATTTGGATCTAAAAATTCCCTTATGGCCTTGGCAGTGGAAGATATAGCTTTAGTTCCAACCCAACATATGCCATCATCATCTAAGGAGATACCACAATCTATGGATATAGACAAGTTTCTCACCATCCCAGGTGAAAAGATGGATACCAAGAGAAAAATTCCTAATCTCACTATGGAAAATCAACGAGTACAAGAAGTGTTGATAAATAAAAGTAAGATACTAGAAGAAGAAGAGAAACATAACAAGTTAGGAGATGAGGAGAAAAATATGCTGGAAATTTTCAAACGCTGGAGCAAGGCGAACATCAAAGAAATCCCACGTAACCAACTATCCCACTTTGGACATATTTTTACTTAATGGTCATCCCAATCTGGCCACATAGACCCCGATCTACAAGGCATATGCAAGGAGCATCGCTCTCCTGGACCCAAGGGGATCCAAAAAAAGTAAAAAGGGAGGAAATCCACCAAAGAACTTATTCGAAAAGTTGGAGAATTACTGTTGAATTCAGTGAAAATGGGACAATTGACAGATTAATTTCTGAGATCCATCCAGCCTCCTCAATGAAGATCATATCATGGAATATAAGGGACTTTAGCAGCCCAGGGAAGATCCATTCCCCTAAAGATAAAAAAGAAAGATATATACCTGAGATATTTCTACTGCAAGAAACTAAGATGTCAGATGACAAAGTCAAGGAACATATCCATCATTGTTCGCAGAACATACAAGCTATGACTATAGAAGCAATATGGGTTGCAGGGGGTGTAGAAATTATTTGGGACCCTTATAAAGTTATAATGGTAGATTGGGTGGGCACAAGATTTACACTATCAACCTCCTTTCGACTAATCAACGAGCAATGATGGTAGAGCCTGACCACAGTATACAACCCTCGCATGCCATGAGACAATTCCTTGTTCCTATCCCACCTTCAAATCCTGAGTAGGTCTTGGGCTAAGGAATATTGGATCCTGGGAGGAGACTACAATATGATTTGAAATATTGAGGTAAAGAGAGGGGGTGTTTGTAATATTCCTACTTAGCCTAAGCTAAGAGGAATATTCATTTTTGTTTTACTTTATGTTGCATGAATAAATGAATAAAGGAGGACATGTAAAACTTCTGAAAAGAATAAATAAATCAATGCCTATGTGAATAAAGATAAATCAGGGCCATGTAAATAAATCACTGTAGGTGTGAAAGGGGTTTAAGCTGTGAGACTGGGTCAACCTTGACCAAATCTACAACGCTATCTAGATTCAATGTATCTCATAAAGGCACAACGCAGTTCTAGAAGGAGGTCCCTCATGTGAAAGGAGCTAACTCATCAAGGTGGTTTATGGTTTGCAAAGGCTTTCATCTTATAAAATGAAGGGGAAGGCAGCAAAAGAATCTTGTTGATTCGTTATATTTCTGAGTATCTTGTCTACTTAGACAAATACTATTCTCTGCTATTTAGTAGAGAATTGTGCTGCTTAGCACTTGGAGTTCCTATGTAGGGATTTCACCTCTTCCTTTGAGGATTATTGGAGGAGTATTTGCTGATTTGATCCACTATCAGGCTTGAGGCCAAGCTCTACTTCCAATTGCATCGCTGATCCAGTGAGCGTTTTGCTGTTTTTGCAAGCCGCGGCAAGTGGGATTCTAGATCTGCAGAGATCTAGCTTGTTTTGGGAGCCCCTTGACATGGAGTGTGTCTTTTAACCTCCTGGAAGAGTATCTCTTCTATTTGTGCTTCAGATCTATATCTTGGCAGCTGGCCATCTATTTTATTCAAGCTACAACATAGTTTTCATTGAGGAACTTATTTATTTTCATATGATATTCTTCAGGGGGTTTTGACCCCAGTTTTGCTGAGATATCTCTAGTGCTGGGCTTTTCCTTTCACTTTGGTGATCCATGGATTAGCTTGCTGATCCATGTTCTATTTAGATCTGATCTATTTTAATGAAAATTCATCTTCAGAAATTTTTGAAGCATCCTGCAGTTCTGCAACTTAAAACTCAGATCTACACTTTGTTATGCATGATTTTGTCAAAACCCCAAGGGGATCTTGTAAAAAAGACTATCTAGTTCCCAGATCTGAAATGGATTTGATGTTTTGTCCACAGATCTGTCCTAGATCTGAGTTGTAATATTCAGCTGCTGTAGCTCCTTAAAATAATGCTGATGCATGATTTTGTTAAAACCCCAAGGGGATCTTGTAAATAAGACTATCTAGTTCCCAGATCTAAAATGGATTTGATGTTTTGTCCACAGAACTGTCCTAGATCTGAGTTGTAATATTCAGCTACTGCAGCTCCTTAAAATGATGTTGTTGAGCCATTTTTGCAGTTATATATGTGTTGCAACCTTCTTCTCTGAAGATTTCTTTCTCTATTGTCTCATGTATTCTACTGTATATTGAAAGAGCTTCATTGTAATTCTGATTTGCTGCTGTAAATTCATAATTTAATCATATTTGATGGCCTCTTGCCTATACTATCCAAGACTACGTTATTTCTGAACCATTTTATTGTGCCTAGCTGCAACCCCTCTTGTAGGGTGTTTTTCAACTAGACTAGGTGGTGGGAGACCTATTTACCACACCTAGTTTGATTTGTTTTTTCTCCCCTTTTGGATCTAGACTCCAGATCTGTTGATCTAAGGGATCCAAGGGCTATAAACTCATTTCTATGCATCAATCTCTAAGGAGTGAATTATTTCAGCAGGCTTGTTGTGCTATTCCAGATCTGGAATATTACAGTGGTATCAAAGCTCCTTTCTTGGCACAGCCTATGCTTTCCTTGGAGCATCATAGCCCCACAAGCTTCACAACGCTCCACTATTCCTACTTTCTTGGCTGTGGAGAATGAAGGACCTCAAGAACAAGATTCCCTTGAAGATTACTTTGTGGAGTATGATTCCTAGAGTCAGAGATTCAAGGATAACTTGAGTTTCAAAGACTTTTGTCACATCAAGGATAGAAGAATACCAAGGTAGCAGTATAGAGATGGTGGGTTCTTTCATAATCAGGATAGACACCACTCTATGGGCATATTCGTTTTGCCCAAGTTTGATGGATCATCCTCTAGTTCTACCAAGGCATGGGTAGAAAAGCTAGATATTTACTTCTAGTTGAACAAGGTCCCTACGACTGAAGCCATCAAGATTGCAGCGTTGCACTTTGAAGGTGAAGCACACAATTGGCGGTTCCATGGGTTGTCTACATTGGGACATAACAATGTGACTACCTATGCTAAGTTTACTAGAAGATTGGTGGAGAGGTTTAACAGGAAGGATCCTGAAGCACCCTTCATAAGCCTTGTAAAGCTGAAGCAATTAGGGGATGCAAAGACTTATATCTCTGAGTTTCTAAGATTATTAGTCATGGTCCTCGATCTATCTATAGCAAGGAGAGTCTACATGTTCATTAATGGCCTGGAGGAACCTCTGCATGGGTTGGTTAAATATACCAAGCCCATCACTTTGTATGATGCCATTGAGAGGGATAGAGACCTCCAAGATGCCTTGTCAAAAGCGAAGGAAACTTTCCAAAGCAAGGCCCCTCACTTTTCTAAGGGGAAGGATGGAAAAGCTAATCCTCCCAAGGAGAGCTCTATGAAGAAGCCTCTTGATATTGATCTTAGGAGGGAATTGAGGAAAAAGAAACTGTGTTTCACTTGCCAAGAGTCATGGGCACCGGGACATAGATGTGTTGCAGGAAAAGCACACTACATAGAAGTCTTCTCAGATCTTGAGGAGGAAGATGAAGATGATGAACCTAGGAGGGGTCACAACGCTGATGATGGTGAGGAAGATAAAACACCATCCAGAGATGGGAAGGGAGCCTTTGCTCCAACAAGTGGGACTCTTGCCTCTTTGAGAGGAATGCTTAGGTACTTGACCCTAAGAGTGCAAGGTTCAGTCATGAATCAGAGAGTATCTATCTTGATTGACAGTGGGGCAACCTGAAACTTTATTGATGATCATATTGTGCAAAATAGAGGAATACCTACTGATACTTTTGAGGGATTTTTTGTTTTGGTCCTAGGAGATAGGACCATGCAATGCATGCAATACGTTCCATCACTCTCTGTCACTATGGGATCCTACACTCTAGTGGATCACTTCTTTGTAGTTGGCATACCAGAAACCAATGGGTGTCCAATGGTTGATTACCTTGGGGAAGGTTACCACTGATTGGAAAGCTTTGAAAATGGAGTGGGTGGACTTGAAGAGTGGGAAACCACAAATGATTCAAGGCATGCACACTCATCCTTCACCTAGTACTTCCACACAAATAGCAAAGATGGATTTGCATAGTGGAAGGAGGGATCTCACAGTTCCTTCTCTCATGTTCATGAGGAGGCTGCAAGGGACATTATTATCTAATGGAAAGACACCTGGAATTCCATCAGATTCAAATCTTGTGGGGAAGGCTCCACAAAGTGCTGCTCCAAATCTAGATCAAGGAAGGATTGGAGCAATGAGATACCAAGTCACAAAATTAGAGGGCTTGGGACAACCCAAGTATGAGGGAGATCTCCATGCATCACTATCTCTCTCTCTCTCTCTTTTCTAAATCTGTGCTGTGGGAGGAGAAGAATGGGAGGATCAGCCTTCCCACAAACAATTTTGGCATGTGTAATCTCAAAAAGGAGATCAACAACATGACAATCACATGGATGTATCAGCAGCGCTGTCATCATTGAGCAGTGTGGATCTTTATTGGAAATCTCAACTGCTTGTAGAGTATTCCAAAGATCTCCACACAGGTATGATACTAGATGGCATCCAGCAAGAAGAGGGCTACTTAGTCCAAGGGGGAGTCATCTATTATCATGGTAAGGTATTTTTGGCTAGAGCTTCCAAGCTCAAGCAGAAGATCCTACAAGGAGCCTATGAAGAATTATTCCTCATCCATATGCATTCAATGAAGATCTATACCCTGATCATGAAGAGTTTTGATCGGGAAGGCATGAGAGAAGACTTACATCAGCACTTTCAAGAGTGCAATAGCTATGGAGGATTGGGGCAGCCAATGGAATATTTACAAGAGTCATCCCAGCCAGCTCTTCCTTTGCTTGAGAGGAGGGGAATGCTCATGCACAACTCCATGTGTATGAAGGACTATGATGGTAAAGGATTTGATCATGCCAAGCAAGTTGTATTTTCTGATCTATTACATTCCGTTGCCATGTTTTTGCAGCATATGACTCCTAAAGGGAGTGAGAGATCATGTGGATCTCATAGCTTGTTGGGGGCCAATAGAAATTCTGAGCTTGGCCACTCCCTTATTGTGCAAAGGGAGATTCCTTTTCATGATGTGCTTCCCAAAGGCACCAAACTTATGTGACATCTTCAGTCATGTTAAGGTGACTCATGCAGAAAATGTTTGGTGGGAATGCCACTTGCCACACCTGGATCTAATGAAGACAAGATGTGCACTACGCTGGCATCACATGTGGGATTTTGACTCACCTCCTCAAGTTCAGATTTTAGTTTGCATATATGTAGTCTTTCTTCCATACTTGGATGATATAGTTGTATTGTTTTTGGGATTGTATGGACAAAAGATGGGAAACTTGTATGTACCACATGGTTTGGAAATTCTACCTATACTTCATGATACATTTTTTAGATGTAGCATTGCTTCAACCATGTTTTATTTTGTTGAGTTTTTCACTCCTAAAGGGATGGACTATGCACATATTATGTTGGCCTTGGAGGAAAAATTCATGATTTTTTGGCTTCTTGAGCACATGGCTTATGATGAGGACTTGATCCTTGATGATGCCATTAATGGAGGAGGAGAAATACTACAACTCTTACCCTATCAGTTGCTTGAGGACAAGCAACATTTTGGAGGGGAGGACTGTAATATTCCTACTTAGCCTAAGCTAAGAGGAATATTCATTTTTGTTTTACTTTCTGTTGCATGAATAAATGAATAAAGGAAGACATGTAAAACTCCTAAAAAGACTGAATAAATCAATGCCCATGTGAAAAAAGATAAATCAGGGCCATGTAAATAAATCATTGCAGGTGTGAAAGGGGTTTAAGCTGTGAGACTGGGTCAACCTTGACCAAATCTACAGTGATGTCTAGATTCAATGTATCTCATAAAGGGACAACGCAGTTCTAGAAGGAGGCCCCTCATGTGAAAGGAGCTAACTCATCAAGGTGGTTTAGGGTTTGCAAAGGATTTCATCTTATAAAATGAAGGGGAAGGAAGCAAAAGAAGGTTTTTGAATGATTATATTTCTGAGTATCTTGTCTGCTTAGAAAAATACTATTCTCTGTTGTTTAGTAGAGAATTATTCTACTTAGCACTTGGAGTTCCAATGCAGGGATTTCACCTCTTCCTTTGAGGATTCTTGGAGGAGTGTTTGTTGATTTGATCCACTATCAGGCTTGAGGCCAAGCAGTACTTCCAATTGTAGCACTGATCCAGTGAGGGTTTTGCTGCTTTTGCAAGCTGCAGCAAGTGGATTCTAGATCTACAGAGATCTAGCTTGTTTTGGGAGCCTCTTCTCATGGAGTGTGTCTTTTAACCTCCTGGAAGAGTGCCTCTCTTGTTTGTGCTTCAGATCTATATCTTGGCAGCTGGCCATCTATGTTATTCAAGCTACAGTGTATTTTTCATTGAGGAACTGCGTTATTTTCATATGAGATTCTTCAGGGTGTTTTGACCCAAGTTTTGATGAGAGATCTCTAGTGCTGGGCTTTGCCTTTCACTTTGGTGATCCATGGATTAGCTTGCTGATCCATGTTCTATTTAGATATGATTTATTTTAATGAAGATTCATCTTCAAAAATTTCTAAAGCATTCTGCAGTTCTGCAACTTAAAACACAGATCTACACTTTGTTATGCATGATTTTGTCAAAACCCCAAGGGGATCTTGTAGATAAGACTATCTAGTTTCTAGATCTGAAATGGATCTAATGTTTTGTCCACATGTCCATCCTAGATCTGATTTGTAATATTTAGCTACTGCAGCTCCTTAAAATAACGCTGTTGAGCCATTTCTGCAGTTATATATGTGTTGCAGCCTTCTTTTCTGAATATTTCTTGCTCTATTGTCTTATGTATTCTACTGTATATTGAAAGAGCTTCATTATAATTATGATTTTCTACTGTACATTCATAATCTAATCATATTTGATGGCCTCCTTCTTATACTGTCCAAGACTGCATTATTTCTGAAGCAGTTTGTTGTGCATAGCTGTGGCCCCTCTTGTAGGGTGTTTTTCAGCTAGACTAGGTGGTGGGAGATCTGTTTACCACACCTAGTTTGATTTGTTTTTGTTCCCCTTTTGGATCTAGACTCCAGATCTGCCAATCTAAGGGATCCAAGGGCTGTAAAATCATTTCTGTGCATCAATCTCCCAGGAGCGCGTTATTTTAGCAGGCTTGTTGTGCTATTCCAGATCTGGAACATTACATTGTTAGATGATTAGACCCATATTTCCAAGCCTTTAATGATACCATTGAAGATCTACATTTGGTGGATGTCATCCCCCATCAAGACTTACACACATGGAATAATCGTAGAGGGGGGTCGAACTAGATAGCCTGCATACTGGATAGTTTCTTTCACTCAAAGCATATTCTACTACAAGATCCTAGGCTCTCCACTGAGATCCCACCCTCCACCGGTTCGTATCATTGGCCCATTAGCATAGATATGACTTCCTCCATGACCCCGCAAAGAAGACCCTTCAGATTTTA
>CM076572.1:607693378-607741836 GCA_034641835.2 Pinus albicaulis
TGGTGTTACACAACAATTTGTCACCGTCCCTGCAATCCCCATCCCGCACATTGGAGGGCTCATTCCATGACCTGTGAGCAGAGACAAGGCTTGAAAATACTTTCATTGCATCCCTCTGAAGATGAGCTTTCATTGCCCTGAAGACATCTCCCTGCAAAAAACCCTAAAAATAGCTCTTTTTCCATTGGCGCGGTTCCACAGTTCAGCCCTCGCGCCAAGGGGGCAAATCCTCCAAAGAGGGCGCACCAATTGGCGCTCTGTCATAGAGCCGCACCCGCGCCAACCATATTAAGAGGTGTTTTTTAAAAATAAAAGGCGGAAGTTTCGTCCTAACAAATCCCTGGACTGATATCTATCTTGAGTTGGGAGGTTTGGCTACGGATCTCCATAGAGAGGAAGTGGTTTGCCACCTCTCATGGAAGCTTCCTTGATGATAGGGCCAATCCCATAATTATAGGGGATCCCAACTCCCCTTCCTCCTTCTATAAAAGCTTGCTCATCTCCATGGCAAGCTAATCTCCAAGTTCCCAAGAGCTTTCACATCCTTATGCTGCAAGAGCCTTCTTGATTCCCTTAAGGCCAAATCCAAGCAAGGAGACTATTGTCAAGTATCCGGAGAGAGAGGCTTGTCCCATCCTTGACAGGCTTTATCGAGACATGTTTTGCTGACGACTCGCCAAAGGAGAGTGCTGCGTCGAAGCTATGGTTGTATTCTTCTTTTGATTCATTAATGATAAGCGACTATTGGTTATGGTTCCACTCTTGTTCTTTATTATGTTCATGAGTTATGTCCTCTTCGACTGACATATAGTTGTATATACTAGATTTTATGCTTGCGTTTGTGTTGTTTCTTGCATGTGCAGGTGTCCGATCACGGAGATCGTGAGGATTGTGATCTGCCAGGGCAAAGGAACGGGAGCACCACCTCTTCTACAAACAACAGCATTGGATTCCAGGTAAGCCTTCCCCGCAATTCAGTTTATTTGCAATTAGGAACCTGCACTGTAGCGTGTTTGATTGTTGCTAGACCCGATCTGGGCTAGTAGGGATCGCCTCTGTCCACGGAGGGGATTAAACTCTTCAACAATTTGGCGACTCCACTGGGGACTCAGCTTGTTGTTTGATTTGTAAGCTATAGACGGAGCCTGAAGTGCAGGCAGATAGCCTTAGAAACGCTTTTGCTCTGCATTAGCGGAGTAGATCAACGCTGCTTCAGTCAATCTCTGGTTTAGTTTATGGACTGAACAACTTGGAGTATTGTCTTCTCTTTTCGGTCAATTTCTTGGCCTTGCTTGCTTGGCCAGCTATTTGGACTGGTTTTTCTGTTTGTTTGGCTTTGTTTTAGCCTTGTCATCGCTTGTCTGTGTCTGAGATTTATTGTTTTTTATTTTCCCATAGTAAACTCAGCTGGCGCGCTTTTCAACGTGACAGTCGCGCCCATTGGCGCAGGTTGCTTGTGTATCACCCGCGCCATTGCCTTTCTGGTGCTAATTTCAAGCTCACAGTCGCGCCAATCCTGTGAGCTATTAGGGTTTGCTGTGTTTCATGCTTTCTGGGACTGACTTGTGATTTTGATCTTGTTTTTTCGGCTGTTTGAGTGCACTGGAGCCTAGTTTGACTGATTGTAACCTCCATCCTTTGGTTGTTTGCCTATTTCTTTCGATTTTTCATTTGAGCCCTAGGGCATCTAGGTGCTTTTGTGAGTTGAGCCTCCCTTGGGAGTTTTTGGTTTTCGTTCGTTCAGTCGACTTTGGGATTGCTTCCTTGCATTCGTTTGACAGTTGTCTATCATTTTATTGCGCTTTTTGAGTGACTGATTTCGTTTTCATTCGAATTTCGCTTTGCTTCATTTTGGGCCTAGATTACATGGCTCATTAGTGTCTTTGGGACTTTTCTTGGTTTTGAGAGACTTTTGGTCGATTTGAGATCTGATTGTTTGTGCCATTGAGTGAAATCTGCTTGTTTTTGCTCTCTTATTATCATTTCTCGAATTGCTTCTCATTTGTTTTCGGTTTGTTTAGTGCATCTAGCTATCAAACATTGAAAATAAAAAAAATCTCTTTTGCTTTTGATTGATTAGTGAAAATTAAAATCTTTTCGGTGTTATTAGCAATTAGTGACTTTGAAAGAAAAGTTTTTAGTTTCATTAGCTGCATTAGAGATATCACTGATTGTCTTCTGATCATTTTGTTTGTGTAAAAAGCTCTTAACTCTTCTGTAGCTAGCTTTCATCGAACGAAATGATATACTGTGGCATGTAGTTTTGCATTTAGGAGATTTTTGAGACATCACATTCGTTAGGGCCTGAAAACTGAAACGTAATTGAAGATAAACTTTAAAATCTACTCAATTTACACTAAGGCAGCATTGAAATCTAATGAAACACATTTAGAGGTCTAGTCTAGAGACGTGTTCCGGCGTCTTAAAACCTAGTAGTTGTCGTTCGCCTCTTGGCTTTAGACAGCACTAGTACGGACTTGTGCTCCCCGTACCGTCACGTATATAAAGGGAGACCCCACTAGGTTTCAATCCTTTATCCATAGGAAGCTGAGTCTGCCACCCTATACCCATGATACACCAGACATAGCATTAGGGGAGATTGCCTGCACGTACGGAAAGTCCTTGGTTGATTTCTCTTTCATTATTGAAGCCAAGGTGTATATTGCAGTTCACGGTTATTTGGTACACCCTTTTGCCTAGTATTCCTGAGCAGTCATTTGATCTTTTCTAACTCCCTAAATTTGAAAGGATCACCAAGCGCTTGTCCTTTCACGCTTGTGTCAAATCTGAAAGAGATAGAGTCACCTTTTTGACCGTTTCTCGACTCTTAAAACATGAAACGGTGAAGTTTCTTATTTTTCAATGTGGTAAAAAATTAATCACCCACGATCACACGCCTTGTTAGATTCTGCTTGTTGACCGTTTGATTGTGTGTCTTGACTCTTTTTCAGCCCGTGTGTGTGTTTGATATCTTTCTCTTGTCGTTACTACCACAGTGGCGGAACCCTTGGTTTCGTCTACTGGTAGTCCTTATACGGATGATTCATCAGAGGTTTCCCAATCCTCTACTGAACCACAGTAGCCCATTGTTTCCGAGTTTCTTGACGGGGGACTGGTTATTTCTGAGCAACCCTTTGGGGGACCAGTTGAGTTCAATTGGCCCTTTTCCGACCCTTGGTCTGAATTAAGAGTAGGGGCAGAGTTCCTTTCTCTTGCATCGGGTTCGCCTTTTATAGCTGTTGTTTTTCCTCCTAGTCCTCGCCGTCTATTACAAGACCTAGCGGCAGGCTAAAACATGAGTGATTCTAGTGAGGAAATCCCAACGTCTAGTGAAGACTATCAGCTCTTCCCATGAAGATTATTTCCAGGAGACAACTCTGAACCAGTGATCATGTGATCATCCGGTCTCTCATTGCCAGTAGGGTATAGATCCTTGGGTCAGATCATTTCCGCCGCAGCCTCTATGGGAGTGTCAGCTCCTTCTACGAGGTTGGTTGCTCCTTCATTAGGGATGTCTCCTCATACACCCGTCACTTCTGTACCCACTTGGCCCACTGTCTGTGTGGCCGCCTCTGCACCCGTTGTCATGGCACACTCCGCGAGGGCTATGCCGCCTCCTGAAGACGTTTATTTAGCGACTACTATGTCGGAGAACATCTCTCCGGAGGAGTATCGGTTGTCCCTACAACAGCCGAACCCCGAGGTTGGACCATCCTCCCAAGATCCCAACCGCTCTTATTTTTCGCACTATGCACAGGATGGTACACCCGTGTATGCTTTTCCAGGTCAGTATGATGAGCACGGGGACATTTTATGTCTACCCGCTCCTGAGGCTCACCTCCATGCTCAAGGTTTACCTTATAACCAGGCTTATAACCCGCAAGGGCAACCTTTCCAAGGCCAACCTTCGGGCCAACCTGGATATCCTTATGACCCACAAGGGCAGCCCTTGCAAGGCTATCCTGCGGGCCAGCAAGGGCCATCATACGGTCCACAAGGAAAATATTACAACCCTTCCGGTCAACCTGTGCAACCTCAGCCAGGGTACCAACCGGGACCGGTCTATGGTCCTGGGGGGAAAATCTAGCCTTCTCAACCTATGCAACCGTAGTATCCTATTGTTTCCAACGTTGCATATTATCCGGGACCATCCTATGGTCCTGCTCCAAGTCAAACCGGTTACCAGCAACCACCTGGCTCTATGCCTCCACCAGGCCAACCGGCCCATCCGGTACAACCTGGTGTTCCACCTCCAGGCCAACCGGCCCATCCGGCACAACCTGGGGCTCCTTTACAGCCGGGTCAAATTGCGCAACCGGCGCAGCCTGTCTATCCGGGTCAACCTGTTCACTTAGCGAAGCCTGCTCAGCGGGGTCAACCTGTTCACTCAGGGCAGCCCGCTCATTCCATTAACCCTGCCCAGCAGCCGATTTATTCGATGCCACAGCCAAATCAACAGTTGTGCCCTAGTTATCAGGCTCCGCAGGGTTCCACCAATCAACAGTCGACTCATCCTCAAGGCGGTTATTATCCTCATAGTCAATCTCAACCGAATTATAACCAGCCCCGAGGTTCTCAGTATTATCCTCATCAACGCGGTTCTACCTATACTCAGCAGCCAAATCCAAATGCTGCTTACACTGGGCCGACATATAATCAGGGTCCGTACTCTGGTTATCAAGCCCCACACACTGGTTACCAGCAGCCAAATCTGTTTGGTTATACGACCTACACCCCCTACAGTCAGAATCCTACGGGACAGAACCCATGGGGGCAAGTATATTCCCAACCAGTGTGGAGTACAGGTACCGGTCCTCATCCCAGGCCTGGCATGTCGGTCAATCCGCCATTGCCGTTCCTGGCCACCTTGGAGTTGCCGGATGTTTCAAAATTGACCAATGATCCGATTTTGCATAATCCTTATTGGCCTCCGGTTCCTACCAAGATACCAGGTGATTGCCCCAAGTTTGAGGGTAAAGCTGGGGAGGACCCCCAAGCACATGTGATGACGTATCATCTTTGGTGTTTGTCTAACTCTTGGGTCGATGATTCAATTCGTCTGCGCCTCTTCCAGCGCACTTTGACTGGAGCTGCTGCTAAGTGGTACATCGAGTTATCCCGTGGCATCTTCCAAGATTTCAATTCCTTAGCCATGGCTTTTCTGACGCACTTTCAATTACCGGTTCGTTACGAAGCCGGGACGCACCTCCTGACTTCTCTGAAGTAGGATAAAGCCACTCACATTTCTGATCACATTCATGAGTGGCGGTGCCGTCGTAGACTGATCAAGTTTCATATACCTGATCAGATACTAACTCACTGGTTCACCACCTCCTTCGTGAACAAAATCGCCCAAGATATTGCGATGGGAGCGTGTGTGACGGAGGAACAAGCCATTGCGCGTGCCCAATATCTGGATCTTGTATATTCTCAGTCTGGCATGCTTTATGATATCTTGCCTGATGCTCCACAGTCCGGAACCTCTAAGGCTCCGTCTACCCCTGCGGTAGATGGTGTCATTGGTTCCGTGTCTCAGAATTCGAAGAAATATTCGAATGGGAAGTAGAAGTCTAATTCTTCCAACAATACTCCTACTCATCCCACCCCGTCCGATTCTGGCAAAACCGCGGAGGTTAACGCCGTTCAGGCCAATCATATGGAGAAAACCTCCAAGGGGAAAAAGAAGGGCAAAGGTAAATCCAAATCTGATGCCCCAAAGCCAGAGTCCAAATCTTGCACTGAGGATGGTTCTCAACGTAAACCGAAGTACCCCTGCCTCATTTTTGAAGGAGACCATTATACTAAGGATTGTCCACGATGATCTGAAGTTAGTCAACTTCTAAAAGGCTCCAAAGGGACTCTGGCAGTTCTTAAAGAGCCATTCCCGTCTCAGCAGACCCAGATGGTTGAATAGCCGTCACCATCTGCACCATTTGGGTCCCAAGTTTTTATGATGAATGGTGCTGCACCTATCTCTGTCGCTACGTGTTCGAAGGATTACAACAAATAACGGCAGGCACCGGGGAAGGAAGTTGTGGATGGACCACCTCCCCCACCTGTCTCCGGCTCATTGGAAATCGAGAAGCCTACTCCTGAACTTGTTGTGAAGCCACCTTCTAAAGGTGTTCTTCGAAGATCTTCTTACAATCCGAATGCTCGTGCCGCTCAGCACTACAGTATTGTTGAGGATTTGGCACAGGCGCCTTCTGCTATGTCTGCATTAGAAGTTCTTCAAAGTTTTCCTTTGCAACGGAAGGCTTTATTGTCTGCAATCGGTGGCATTGACCCCGCCGATTTGAGTCTTCTCACCTTCGATTTAGAGAATTTCACCCCCCAAATTCCACATCAGATCGCTCTTGTTATTCAAGTCGGGATCAATGGTCTTAACATCCATAGGGCCATTGTGGATGAAGGTGCCTCTACCTGCGTCATGTCGTCTGCTTGCTGGAAGGCCATTGGCTCTCCGGCCCTTTCGTCATCACCCAATGCCCTAGAGGCATTTGATGGTTGGGAATCCAAACCCCTGGGTGTTCTCAAGAGTTTAGCGATCACTTTACAGGGGAAGACTGTCAACGTAGAAGTAGAGGTGGTTGACGCCAAGCTCAACTACAATATACTTCTCGGCCGCAGCTAGACTCATGCCATGCTATGCATGCCATCCACCGTCTTTCGACTTCTTAAGTTCCCTCACGAGGGAAAAATCATTACGGTGGATCAGTTGTCCTTTTTCACCTCCACCTCCGAGAACAACGTTCCATACATGGATCAGATTCTGAATCCCCCTGACATTGTAGGACCCGGTCTCTTCAAATACCCCATCCTCATGGGTATTTTTCCCGCACCACCACCAAACACTGCTCAAGTTAACATGATTTCCAGGTCTGATGACCCCTGGCTCATCCCTACGCCTGAGCAGGTGTTTGAGTTTGGAGAATCAATGCCCTTGACTCCGGTAGAGATTAGCTATCTTAGGTAAAATTGTTGTCATGACTCATCCTCCACTGACAGGCTAAAGGATTCACACGCCTATTAAAGCAGAATGTTCCCTTCCATTGGGATGAAATTTCTCAACAGTCCTTTGAGAAGCTAAAGACATTACTGGTAAATGCTCCTTTGCTTCGTCCTCCTGATTATCGGCGTGATTTCACTTTGTATCTCGCCGCCGTGTTTAGCACCATTGCTATGGTTCTGGTGTAGGATGATGATGATGGTAATGAACATGTCGTTTATTATCTATCACGAAACCTTCTCGATACAGAAACGCGTTATGCTCATGTCGAGAAGTTGGCGTTAGCCGCAGTACACGCTGTGCATCGTTTTCGCCATTACATCCTGTTGCGTACGATAACAGTGGTTTCGGATTGCAACCCCATGACATATATTCTCTCTAGACAATTACTGGGGGGAAAATACTCCAAATGGATCGTGATCCTGCAGGAGTTTGACTTAGAGTTCACCACTGCTAAGTCAACCAAATCACTTGTTTTTGCGGATCTTATATGCTCACTCCCGACAGACTCCACTCCTTCACACTCCGAGGATCATATCCCGGATGAAACTCTTTTCCTCATCAGTACTCGCGACCCTTGGTATGGCGACATAATTGTGTATCTTCAGACCTCCACATTTCGGTCTGAGTTGACTAAAGATGCCCGACGTCGGATTCGGCATCAGTCTCAACCCTACCGCATCGTAGGAGATACCTTATACCGCGTTGGAGTAGATTCGGTGCTCCGTCGGTGCCTAACCTTGGAAGAGGCTGAAAGGGTCCTAAATGACTGCCACAGTGGCGCCTATGGTGGACATATGTCCGGATATGCTACTGCCCAGAAAATTCTGCGAGCAGGTTACTTCTGGCCGTCCATATTCAAAGACTATATCATTGCAGTCCGTAAATGTCACGCATGCCAGGTGTTTCAGCGCAAGATGCGCGCGCCGCCTCTCCCTTTGCATCCTGTTATTACCATTGGCCCTTTTGTGAAATGGGGTGTGGATTTTATGACGTGTAACCCTCATTCGGCCGGGGGGCATGCGTATATAATTGTTGCTGACGACTACTTCACTAAGTGGGCCGAAGCGATGCCTACACTAGCTGCCGACGGTAAGACAGCTGCCCAATTCATATTCAACCACATCATTGCACGTTTCGGGGTCCCTCAAGCCATCGTTACTGACCATGGTACTCATTTAGGAGATTATATGATGGCCGAGCTGACTTCGAAGTTGGGCTTACACCACGATAGCTCAATGCCATATTACCCTCAGGCAAATGGCCAGGTTGAAGCAGTGAACAAGGTTCTGGTCACTATGCTTCAACGAACAGTTGGTATCCAAAAATCCAATTGGTACCTCCAACTGTTCTCAGCTCTATGGGCATACCGGACGTCTGCAAAGAGTGCAACTGGATTCACACCATTTCAATTGGTGTATGGTCTAGAAGCAACTCTTCCGGTTGAATGCGAGATTCCTTCGTTGAAATTAGCTGTGGAACTTCTACCCGACACTTCTGCTGAGGAAGAGCGTCTTTTGTATCTGGAACGGTTAGATGAAAACCGCCGCTTAGCTGCTTTAGTTATTGAAGCACAAAAGAAGCGGGTCAAAGCTCACTTCGATCAATCAGTTTCTCCTCGTTCCTTTGTTGAAGGAGACCTCGTCCTCCTGTACGATCAAGCACATGACAAGCTTGGGGCTGGCAAGTTCCAACCTATGTGGCATGGGCCCTACATAGTAAAACGTGTTTTGAAGAATGGGGCTTATGAGCTTATATATTATGAAGGAGTTCCACTGGCGCAGCCCAGGAATGGGCTGTACCTGAAAAAATACTACGCTTAAAGTCATTTTTGGTGTGGTGTGTGTACATAAGTGTGTGTTTTTTCATTTGTGTGCATGTGTGGTGTGGTGTGCGATGTAAACATCTTTCTGTTGATCGGGTCTTCCTGATTGTGTAGATGTCCATTCATCCGTTTGTTGGTTTCGCGGATGGTGCCTCCCGTAGTACCAGGAATCTGTCTTCGGCGGTCTGGGTAATCTATGATCCTGCTGGTGAGTTGGTCAACCTGCAAGGTGTGTGTCTGGGACGTACTACAAATAACATCGCGGAATATAGTGATGTATTAGAATTATTAACTGAGGCTGTAAACCTTGGTATCCGTGAATTACTTGTGTATCTAGACTCACAACTTGTAGTATTACAGCTTAATGGTCATTATTCAGTCAGAAACCCATCCATTTTACGTCTGTATCTGCGTATTCGTTTACTGGAAAGAAATTTTGACTATATTACATATCAACATATACCCAGGCATATGAATACGTTAACTGATGCAGTAGCTAATTTGGTTCTAGATAGACATTTGCGCAATTTGTAAATCATCATCACATGTAAAAAGAAATATCCATACAGAAATAGATATGTATATATATAGATATCAAAATGTTTACATAGTGTGCGTCGCATAAAATCAAAAAATATACATGTTCTCTTTAATACATCCGGAGACGGCATGTCTCTCAAAAAATATGCATGATAAAAGCCCTAGGAGTCTAATCCGCATGGTGCTCATGATAACGAGTGACTGCACGCACTAAGCGTCTCAGAAGTCGGTGGAGGCGACTAGGCACTCCCACCGTATGTCTCTGGTACGCCATCGGTACATCTGCCAGTCGGGCGTAGTCTAGGATCCCTCGGGCAATACCCTCGAGATTCTGGATCAACTCCCCCCCCCCTCTGCACCCTCTTCCTGAGGATCAGGTGTGGGAAGGGTCCTCCGCGCAATAGGAGACATACCGGCTGGTCTCTCTGGGCCCACATCTGCATACATATAAAATGTGTCAGAACGGACATGTATTACCAAAAAATCATAAAACATAAAAATAAAAAAGAGAAGAGATCATACCCAACTCCTCGTCCCAATCATCTCCCTCCGGCAATGGGAGATCTGGGTCTCCAGTGAAATTGGTTCCTGCATATGGCCAGTCTTCCACTACAATTAACTGACGCCGCAACCACCCAAAAAACTCTGGCCTCCAAGACATCTGTTGGCCTCCTCCAGCTCTGGGCATCAGTGCCGCCTAGCGAGCCATTCTTGGCTCTCGTGGAATCGGCTCAGATACTATGCCCCCTTGGCCCTGAAAGATTGGTAATCGTTCCAGAATGAACGATACCAGGATAGAACCATAGCCAAACTGTTTCAGTTTGGCCTGCTTACACTTCGTGAGCTGTCTCTTGATATTTATTGTCACTGCTGTGGCCCAGTCGAATAATAGGGGACTCATGCACTCTGAGGCCAGTAAGAGTTGGGCCTTTGTTGCCTCGTGCGGTGCCTGCGATCCCGCGGCCCGCGTGATGGTATGAAGCACTACCCTGAGTGCTAGATCAGGAATAGTATGGATGTCCACCTTTCCACTTCCTGATCCCAGTCGTGCCCCTCGGCACACTCGTGCCATCACTTGCTCCATCTTCTCACCAGACGGTCTGCTCCCTGTCAATATAGGCACCGGACCTCTGCGCGATAGTCCGGTTATGAAGTATACGTCAGAGACCTCCAGTGCTAATACTTGGTCCCGCAACTTGAACACTTGTTCATGTTCGTCCCATATGCTGATCAGGTACTATAGGAGCTCAGGCTGAGCTCGTAAGCAAGGTGTCAGGAAGAACTTCTTAAGTCCACAGTTCTTGAGGGCATTCATGCAAGTTTCATTCTCCATGGCCTATTCATCCTCTTCCCCGTGGTCCCACTCTTTCCACTCAATGACCATTTTGATCGGTTGCCTGCATTCACATGGTCAAAAAACTTCAATTAGACCTCTGCTATTCTTAAAAATTCATGCAATTCATTCATTATGTGGAAATTTCAAACGGAAAATTGGATTGCGCCGCTGGCGCGGGCCCTTTGGAAATAAAATGCCATTGGCGCATGTCCGTGCCGGATACCCGCGCCAATGGGCGGAGCCCTAAAAATTCAAAAATTCCTCACAGAAGTCTAATATACAATAAAAATTCATGAAAAACGGATTGAAATGGAGTACAAAGAAGCACCTCTTACCTAGAATAGACGGGAATCTGAATGGTAGCCCGGATTGGTCGCAATCGCCGTCAGAAATTCGCACACAAAATGGACCACTGCTGCTCTTCAGTGAGGTAAATAGTAAAAAGTAATTTTATTTTTACCATTTGACATATTTATAACTTTTTAACCTCAAAATAGGTTTTGAAAGTCTTTTTTCTGAATATTTTGATATATTTTGTCAAAAACGGGTTTTACACTTGCTTTTTGTGCAGCAAACAGGTCTTTTATGCGACTTAAACGGTGAAACGAGTTGTATTTTATACTTTTTCGGGCTCGGTAAATACACGAAAAAGTCACTTTGGAGTCATCTTTCAGCTCTTTTCTGACTCTCTAAACATGAAAAGATTGTCGAGGCCCTTGTCGTTTCAATCTCGTTAAAGTGGACACGAATCGACATCTACCCAGTATATGTTTACCCCTTTTTCAGGCTGGGATGGATTATTTACGAAAAAGGAATACCATAGCTTATCACGACTAGGAGGTTTTCTCAGATATTGTTTTCTACCTTTTTGGGTCCGAGGAACTATCTACGAAAAGGGACCGCTGGAGTTTACTTTTTTGCCGTCTTTTCAAACTCTCTAAATATGAAAATACACCGAGTTCTTCCTTTATCAGACTCGTTAAACTCTGATGACATTGGATTCAGTCGAAATGACGTTCTTCAAGTCGCTCCTTCCTAGGGCTTGTTAAATGTACTAGGATGGACTTATATTACAAGCATATTCTATCCCCTTCAAGCTTGTTATAAAAAATAATTGGGGTACTCGCCAGAAATGGTGGGGAAAAAATGGAACCAACATCATTGTCGTGTCGGCAGTATGTCGCTCTTGAACATGGCACTTGTCTGCATTCGTGTCGGGTTGGGGATATCTCATCTCGTTCTTCACTTGCCTCCATGGGTTTGGATAATCCCTTTTGACCTCTCATCTGCTCGTTGCCTCGTCACCATGACCTCTGATCCGTTGATGTAAAATACTGCCAAAACCACTGTTGTGCCATTATATGTTCAAGAGAAGTTGACCTTTGCAAAGTATCAACCTTCCTCTGATTCTCATATGATCCTGATTCACAAAAAACATCATGTTCCTCTGTCTCGTGTCGATGATGTGGGAAACGTTATGGCCCACCTTTGATCAAGGTCACTTCCTGTCGACTTCAGCTCATTATCCGGGAAGCTGATCGACTGCATGCCTCAATGGCAGGTTCGTCGCATTCGACGTGAGGTTCTCATCATTGGCCTCCGATCGAGTGATTCTACGGGTGTTCGACGTCAGCTCATTGATTCACATGCCATAGATTATACCTATAGTACCTTGAGGGCCATTGTCATTATTGGTGGTTCCTCTTACGTCTGTTAACAACTCTCATCATTGGCTGGTAATCAGGCGATGTTCTTGCATGTTCGACTTCAGCTCACATATTCGCATGCTTGAACTTTTACTTCGTTCGAGTCGAGATGGAGTGTAAGACCCTGGGTTGTGTCTTTTGTAATCCAGGCTGCGATTTTGTGGACTATTATTACATGACTCACTGATTGGATGGCTACGACCATACCTGAGTCTATTTACCAATCCTCTCTAGATGGCTGCGTCCATGCCTTGGATCTTGATTATTGTATACTCTGTTATGGATGACTGCACCCATACCACGCATATATATCATGTATCTGAGACATCAGTTGTACTTCGCTCCGCAGGTTTTTCGATGGCAGTGTTTTCAGTCGGCATGTTCTCGTAAAGCATTTCACCCCTCTCTCTCTCTCGGGCCTCATGCTTTAGGGGGCATCTGTTACACAGAAATTTGTCACCGTCCCTACCATTCCCCGTCCCGCACATTGGAGGGCTCAATCCGTGACCTGTGAGTAGAGACAAGACTTGAAAATTATTTCATTGCATCCCTCTGAAGATGAGCTTTCATTGCCCTGAAGACATCTCCCTGAAAAAAACCCTAAAAATAGCTCTTTTTCCATTGGCGTGGTTCCATAGTTCAACCCTCACGCCAAGGGGGAAAATACTCCAAAGAGGGCGTGCCAATTGGCGCTCTGTCATAGAGCCACACCCGCGCCAACCATATTAAGAGGTTTTTTTTTTAAATAAATGGCGGAAGTTTCATCCTAACAGATTCCTGGACTGATATCTATCTTGAGTTGGGAGGTTTGGCTACGGATTTCCATAGAGAGGAAGTGGTTTGCCACCTCTCATGGAATCTTCCTTGATGATAGGGCCAATCCCATCATTATAGGGATCCCAACTCCCTTCCTCCATCTATAAAAGCTTTCCCATCTCCTTTGCAAGCTAGTTCCCAAGAGCTTTCACATCCTTATGCTACAAGAGCCTTCTTGATTCCCTTAAGGCTAAATCCAAGCAAGGAGACTATTGCCAAGTATCCGGAGAGAGAGGCTTGTCCCATCCTTGACAGGCTTTATCGAGACATGTTTTGCTGATGAACCGCCAAAGGAGAGTGCTGCGTCGAAGCTATGGTTGTATTCTTCTTTTGACTCATTAATGATAAGCGACTATTGGTTATGGTTCCAATCTTGTTCTTGATTATGTTCATGAGTTATGTCCTCTTCGACTGACATATAGTTGTATATACTAGATTTTATGCTTGCGTTTGTGTTGTTTCTTGCATGTGCAGGTGTCCGATCACGAAGATCGTGAGGATTGTGATCTGCCAGGGCAAAGGAACGGGAGCACCACCTCTTCTACAAACGACAACGTTGGATTCCAGGTAAGCCTTCCTCGCAAGTTGGTTTATTTACAATTAGGAACCTGCACTGTAGCGTGTTTGATTGTTGCTAGACCCGATTTGGGCTAGTAGGGATCGCCTCTGTCCGCAGAGGGGGCATCTGTTACACAACAATTTGTCACCGTCCCTACCATTCCCCGTACCGCACATTGGAGGGCTCATTTCGTGACCTGTGAGCAGAGACAAGACTTGAAAATAATTTCATTGCATCCCTCTGAAGATGAGCTTTCATTGCCCTAAAGACATCTCCCTACAAAAAACCCTAAAAATAGCTCTTTTTCCATTGGCGCGGTTCCATAGTTCAGCCCTCGCGCCAAGGGGGCAAATACTCCAAAGAGGGCGCGCCAATTGGCGCTCTGTCATAGAGCCGCACCCGTGCCAACCATATTAAAAGGTGTTTTTTAAAAATAAATGGTGGAAGTTTCGTCCTAACAGATTCCTGGACTGATATCTATCTTGAGTTGGGAGGTTTGGCTACGGATTTCCATAGAGAGGAAGTGGTTTGCCACCTCTCATGGAAGCTTCCTTGATGATAGGGCCAATCCCATCATTATAGGGATCCCAACTCCCCTTCCTCCATCTATAAAAGCTTGCCCATCTCCTTTGCAAGCTAGTTCCCAAGAGCTTTCACATCCTTATGCTGCAAGAGCCTTCTTGATTCCCTTAAGGCTAAATCCAAGAAAGGAGACTATTTCCAAGTATCCAGAGAGAGAGGCTTGTCCCATCCTTGACAGGCTTTATCGAGACATGTTTTGCTGATGAACCACCAAAGGAGAGTGCTGCATCGAAGCTATGGTTGTATTATTCTTTTGACTCATTAATGATAAGCGACTATTGGTTATGGTTCCACTCTTGTTCTTGATTATGTTCATGAGTTATGTCCTCTTCGACTGACATATAGTTGTATATAATAGATTTTATGCTTGCGTTTGTGTTGTTTCTTGCATGTGCAGGTGTCCGATCACGAAGATCGTGAGGATTGTGATCTGCCAGGGCAAAGGAACGGGAGCACCACCTCTTCTACAAACGACAGCGTTGGATTCCAGGTAAGCCTTCCTCTCAAGTCGGTTTATTTACAATTAGGAACCTGCACTGTAGCGTGTTTGATTGTTGCTAGACCCGATCTGGGCTAGTAGGGATCACCTTTGTCCACAGAGGGGATTTACCTCCTCAACACTAGAGAAGTTAGAAACCTGGTGGACCTCCTTAGGCAATCCTTCTAGAAGAAGCTCCAAGCCCTTAAAGCCCAAATAAAATTCTAGAATCGGGGAGAATTCGACAATATATTTGAGGAACAATGGAAATTGGAGGCTTGCTTGGAAGAAGTATAGATTCGCATGATCTAGGATTTATGCTCGAGGGAAATGGTAGAGGCAGAAGAGAACTTGTCCAAGGACCTTGCATAACGTAAACATCAGGAGCAAATTTATGGCTTCAGAAATCTCGTGTGTAATGTGTTAGTACAATTATTTGCTAATTCATGATTCCATTCCATAGCTTTGTTTTTAGGATTAAAATTAAAAAAAAATTCAAAATTAATAAACAGAATTGGACGCTACTGGTGTTTCGGGAAATAACTCCCTAGAGGTCGTTGGGTCAAAAACCTCCACAGATCGGGGTATGCTATTCAAGAAGGACTCACACAATCAAACTTGTACGCTAAAAACTAGATATCATAGATTGTACAACTCACCCGTAGGTCCTACATTTGATGTAGATCTCACGGGGTCCAAACCCCCAGCAACTCTTTTTCCTCTTCAACCTGGAAATCAAGAAGAGACATGCACGGAAATCTAGTTGTACAACATATATATTTCCTAAATGTCAGTGTAATCCATGTGAAACATCATATAAACAATAATAAATGTTTAATTAACAATATTTTCACATATGAAAGCAGATATTAACACGTGAATTCAGAAACAAGATGGTTCTTCTTCATTACGAACATCATGTACAATAATAGAAAGGTGGAGAGATCACCTGAATCCTTCCACGATCTTCGAACAGACCGTCGTCTGGATCCGTCCCGCCCTTGCCTTGCTAGGATTCTTTCAAGACTTGTGCACACGAGATGACATATAAACTGATTAACATCTCGAGGAAACAAGGGTTTCCTGTCAAAATCTGGGAAGTGCAGGAGGCACGGGAAATCAGACTTGAATCGGGCTCCAACAGAGTATAATATCTATAATTTTCCTCTCTCCCTTAGGCCATGCATATGAGGGGCTTTTATACTCCCTCAAAGTAGTTTCAATCAGTTGGAAATAGTTGGCCATGGGCTGGGGTGGTTGAATTACGGGAATAACCATCAACCCAGCCTCGAAAATAGGCATTTTTATATATTTTTTAATGATTTTAATGGCACACGCGGAAAATTATCTCTGGGCTCGCGTATACACATGGAAAAGTCTGGGCATATCCGCGTATGGGATTTTAAACACTCTTTTTCATGAACTTTATTCAAGTCTATGGGAATGGGTGCCCAAGGCCAAAGAGACAATCATGAATCACATAAGGGTGCGAAATGATGCTATAACAACCAGAATTTCCAAAAGCACCATTTTTTTAAAGCCTTTCGGACAATTTGTTATTTCTTATTTCCGTCTTTTTATTTTTATTTTCCGATGCTACTAGAATTTCTGGAAGCATACTCTATTTTTAAAATAAAATTAAAAAGAGCATCTGCTTTAGTTATACCACGTGTCATAGGGTTAATACACATCAAATATTGTTTAAAACCTTTAGGATCTAATGATAGGTGTTGTATTATAGTCAGTTAGCTAAGGTCAAGTTGTTGTATACTTTGAGTCACATGTGTCATCCACAGTTAATGACTGAACCATTTCCCATCATGCTTGTCTACGCCAAGTCATTTATCCATACGTTAAGGTACATGTATTTTTGAATTAGAGGGATCATAGTGATCACACCACACACCATAACCATTTGACTGGCTGCACACCAATGCTGGTGAAAATTCTGACCAATCAATAGCACAGTTTGTGGAGGTGACTGCAAGTCATAGAAACACTTTTCATAAGTCATGTGGAGCTCCCATACGGAAAACACAACCAATTGAAGGTGGTGATGGTGTGTCACATGGTGCACATCATGATCATGAATATTTTTAATGATGGAGGGTGATTTGCATGGGGTGGTGAACTAAGATTTAGTTTAAAAACACCTAAAAAATAGGAATGTTGTCATTTGAGGTTTGAGTTGCTCGATTCGAATTTTCTAAGAGTTATAGTTGGAGAACAAGTCTTGATTTCAGACAAGATTCTAGAGAAGAATATAGGCCACACTTGTAAGGTAATCTCTTCCTATTCTGCCACCTATCATTTGTAGGAGACAAACATTTATTTTTCTGAAGATGACTAAAATAGGTGGTAAGATAAATCAAATAGAGCCATAGGGTTTAGATTTGGTTGATGTTAATCCAAGGGTAAGAACTATGTTTATGCAGTCAGGATGGTATCCTCTTTGCACCAGGTTGGGAAGCTCACATTCAGGGGTTTCTCAAGAGTTTGCTAACTCTTTTAATGGATAGGAGCCTACAGTTTATGGCCTCATTTTGCAAGTTTATGAAGACTCCATTGTTGAAGACTTTAACCTTCCCCAAGAGGGAGAAAGGTGGTTCAAGGGACAAGTTTTCATAGAAAGTGATCTCAACAACTTCCTCAAGGATGCTCACAGAGATCCAAACTGGGAAAAAGGAATCCAAGTAGCTACCTTAAGAATCACTGGGTAGAGGAAATTAATCTTATCAAGATATACCTCACATGTGAAAGGAGGTATACAGTGGTATTCATCTATCACATGAGGTTTATTTTTCATATTGTATGGATGAAGACATTGAATCTGCCATTTTTCTTGTTGAAAATCCTGACAAAGATTTCAACAAGGGTTTAGACCCATAATGATGTTTCTGAGTACAACTTGTACCATCGATGTTTGATAAAAGTTTTCATTGAAGAAGAGTTGGGAAAAAGAAACCAGACTTCAGACCATTTTATATTTTATAGGGCAGGCCAAAATGCACCTACACCTATAGTTCCACAGTCATACCCTCATCCTGCAAAGATAAGAACAAAAATAAATCCCCAGAAAGAAAACATTCATAAGAAGGCCAAAGGTAAGAAAGAGATTTTTTTTGTAGGAAAATTTTAAAGAAAGGTGGAAAAAGGAGAGAGATCCTGAGCAAGCAAGCCCAAGTCCATGAATATTGTACCCCCTGTTCCTCCATTTCCAAATTTATACACTAGAGCTAGAAGAGGAAGGTATGCAATAGCAGATAAGTCAAAAGCACAGGTGCTACCAGAATTTTTGGAAGCACCTATTCAGAAAAATTTGCAGGAGTATCAACCTACACCATTAGATGAAGAACTCCTTAAGGATGTTGGATATGAAATCAACAGAAAAAAGAAGAAGGAAGAAGATAAACCTATTGCTAGAACCAAAAAGAGGCACACAAGAGATAGAGCAATAATTTTAGGCTTAAATCAAAGGCTCTATTCAAGCCAAGCCTAATAGCATAAGTCATTGATGTTGAAGGGAAACCTGAAGGTTCAAATACAGAGAAAACATAAAAATCCATGAAGAAAAGCAAGAACCCAACCCCTTCGGAACAACACTTAGAGCCCTAAAAAAGACTTAAAAAACAAAAGGGCTCTAAGGAGGAAAAATACCTTGTCAAGGAAGCAACTACAAGAGAAACCAGATCCAGAACATCGGCTACTGACAACAAAACTGATTTAGATAAACTGGCTAAAGTTGCAGCACACTTAGAGGAAAGGTAAAAAGGTTTTTGGTACTAATGCATTTTTTCTTATCAGTTAAATTTTTTTAAAAACAGCCTAGGTGTCATGGAATACAAGTCAACACAATTTTTTTAGCATTTTCTATGTATTTTGAAAAAGAAACACGTCGCTACCGGAATTTTTGGTTGCATTCCAGATTTTGCGCAATTGTTGGAACAGGGTCTCCTGCAAGCTGCGAAACTGGTCCATTTTGGATACTTTTGATTAGATTTAATCTAGCGGAGGATTTTTGGGGCGGTTCAAAGCCTCGAAAGTGTTGTAATGGGTAAAATGGTAAACCAGGGGTCTGAAAACCATGGTTTGCGGACCATAGGAAAGTCTAGACTAGATTATTATAAATAAAGGAACATTTTTGTATTGTAAGGTAGGAAATGAAGAGCTATTGATGCGAATTTTGGTTTAAGATATCTGTTTTGGTTTTGGGGAAAGGACTCCTGTTGGTTGTGCGCACGGAGATCCAAGTCTAGCTATGTGTGGACCCTACTATTGTGTGCGCAAGCTGGGAAGGGAATTGTAAGGAGGAATTGATGAATGAATAAGAAAGGTTGATAGAGAACTGAATCTGTGAGTACTCTTTGTGTGAATCACTGGTAATTACTGCATTATGCATTTTTTGTATTTGAGCTGTGAAGACCTGTGTGAGTGTGTTTTCTGTATCTAGTTCTATTATGTTTTGTTTATGCAATACTGTGCTACTATTGTGAAAGCATATAAATATAGATCTAGCACACGTGGATGCGAATTGAGACCTAATTTACCTTGCACAGACCAAGGTAATCTAGGAATTAATGGGCCTAGCGTGGCCCTGCTTGCTTTACCTATCGTTTCTCAGGAAGCAGAAACCTGGTTCCAGCACCCACCCATACTACTTTGGGTGAGATTTTGACCTGCGCAAGCAGGTCACTACCGAAAGGGTCAGTAGTATAGGGGTTTTCTGGCAAACCCTGAGCTCCGAACCTGGGTTAGGACCCCTCAAGCCAAAAAATGGTTCCGTTGTTGGGACCTGTAGCATTTTGAGGAAGTGATTAGGTACTAACAAGGGAATACTAAAGGTCTAACATGGAGGTGAATGAGCACTACTTTGGAGGAAATTACAACATGGAACGGTAAGTACTTTCAAGCTGATCAAGAAAAGGATCACTCTTCTCGTAGCCCACTGAGAAAAGCAATGACGTAAGGTTCGCCAGTTATGCCCATGTCAGACTCACGGGAGAACAAGCCCTCAACCAAAACCTTGCTAGAAGGAGACATGGAAGTACACTTGAAATTACATACCTTTAAAGGCATGGCTGATGAGGACATGGATTGTTTTTGGTTCGTGGCCAACTCGGTATGGACTGCGTAGGGGGTGGTGAGCAATACTGTAAAGAGAGCACAGTTGTCCCTAGCCTTCGAAGACAAAGCACTGGACTGGTATATGTGGTACATATCTCAAAACGCGAGCACATATCTTCAAGATATTAAGGATGACTTAAAACAACAGTTCCGGAAGCCAAAATCATACTCTAAATTGGTAGCAGAAGTAAAATAATTCAAGCAAGGTACGTGTGAGTTAGTGTGGGAGGCCGATCAATGATTGAAGAAAGTGATTAGGGAAGGAGGGTTCAAGTACGATGACAAAAAATAGACGGAATGGTTCATCGCTATGTTGCTACCTCACCTACGTATACCAATGGGCCACCAGACCTTCGAGTCACAGGAAAAAGCCTTGGAAGTTGCCATGAAACTCGAAGCTACACCCAAGGATGACACGTTGGGGGGAGTACAGAAAATTCAAGAGCAGCTCAGAGCCATGCACATGGAAATTCAGAGCTTACAGATGGAATGAGGAAAAGGAGCTAGCACAGACCTCTAGTGTATACGATGTCCGGTGTCTGGACATAAAAAGGACCAGTGTCCTATATGGATGGATTACATGTAGGCAGGAGGACCTAGTCCACTACGCCTCGGCTCCAGCAGATCTACGCTATGGTGTGATTATTGTCGGATAGTGGGACTACATGATATGGCCTAGTGCCCTCGGCTAAGTATGGGTGAACTGAAGCAACAGTGGTGCAGGTTTTGTTGGTCAGTAGGGCATGATGAGAAAAACTGTTTCACGTATGAATTCATTGTAGATCGAGGGAACCTCTATAGGGTACAATCAGACCCTGCGTCGCCAAGATCCCCCGTGAACTTTTGTGGCTCCCCAGCAAGGGGTAGGGGAGGTCGGGGAGGAAGCACAAGATGGGGGCAGGGGCAGCTAATCTGCTATAAATACAGGGAGGTAGGGCACTTCGCAAGGGACTACCCAAATCCCACCAGGAAATCCTGCAAATATTTCCCGCAGCTGGACCATGAGATTGAAGACTTCCTGATCCTGATAACTAAAATGCAGGAAAAACAATGCACCTCTATGCAGAACGTGCAAAGAGTTAAAACTGAGCTAAGGAATGTAGATCCGAGTGTAAAAGTCATGACACGCAGCGGGATGGTCACCCAGGGAGAAAAGGAGGAGCTTGCCTCTCGAGAAGGAGTGGATTTCAAAGAATAGGAACCACTGGCAGCCCCTGCGCAGCTACCGATGAACCTCAAGGGAGAGGAAGGGGTTGAGCCCTTTTTGAAGGCATGTATGAAACTGCTATGTAACCTACATGCTATAGAAAATATTCAAGTATTACTGCATAGCTGCACATCCCGACCCAACACAATTCCTGAGACCAGGGATGTACACAAGCTATACAGCTATAAGAAATGCATCAGAAGAGAAATGTGGTTGACTGCACAGATTGGCGACTACAAGATGGATCAAGTTATTCTCAATTTGGGGTCAGATGCGAACGTATTACCAAAGAAAACATGGAAATTAATGGGAGAACCTATGTTGGAATGGTCCACCATCCAACTGCACATGGAGAATCAACAGAAGATCATCCCACTAGGATGGTTGCCAAAAGTCACGGTAGATATCGTAGGATTAAAATTCCTAGCTGACTTTGAGGTCATAGAAATCATGGAAGATACAGATCTGTACCCTGCATTCCTCGGACTGGACTAGGCTATAGACATGGGGGGTGTCATCAATCTCAAAAGTGCAGCATGGTGTTTGAGAAAAACAGTACATGCGTAATAGTACCACTAGATCCAGTATAAGGCACACGGTATACAGAGCCAACCTATGAGAAGGAGGAACTAGATCACATTTACAGATTGACTACATAGGACGAAGACAGGGTTAACCCCACAGCATACAAAATACTCTATGGGGGGAAAGACAGTGAATGCTTTTCTGATGCTGATGAGGAACTGGAGATTTGGAAAAACTGGTTACATGAGGTTTCGGCACTGCGCTGCCCTTGGGTAAGAAGGACCCTCTACTACATTTCTCCAGAGGTAAGAGATCTACCCCACTTTGATGAGGCTGGTAGAGTCCAAGAATTACTAAGGACACTAGAAGCTAGGGTGCGAAGAGAACGACGACTTTGGGCCCTTAATTTGGATATGCGTGGGACACCCGCGCATTGGTGGGATACCCATAAGGAAGCATTCCCAGACTGGGAAACGTGTCAGGATAGGATGATTCTGTGGTTCGCCCCTCCAGCTGACATACACACTAAGATATTCCTTGGACTCGGGGATCCCCGCACACATCTGCGTGCCTGGATGACCAAATGATCCGACCAAACTATAGAAGAGTGGGTCCATCTATTTGTTCATGCCTTGGGCCTTATCTCATCCGCTTGGTACTTGATGCGAAGTTACACCAGCGCATCCGCCACTGGGAAGTGCTAAAAGAGGACTTTGTAGGAACATTTGGATTGATTGGGGGGACAAAGATGCTCGACGAAGCTCTGTAGGACATTGATGCATTTGTATTTAAGAAGTCTCACCACCACACCGCTACATTGATGTGTTTGTATTTAAGAACTCTCACCACCACACCGCACTAGCGGTCCTGACATGGGAAGCGCAGATGCAAGACATAGCCAACTGTTGGAGCTTGGCGATTGACGAAGAAGAGGATAATCCTCGAAACATTTATGTCCCGGAATCTAAAGGGGAACTCACCATTATTGGACCATCGCTATAGAATATTGATGTAACGCAGCCTCTCAAGTTGTGCAATGTTAATATTGGGATGGAAGAACACCCTAAGCTGGCTAAAATTGGGGACTATTAGGATGAAGGAACTTTAGGAAAAATTGCATAGTTACTCATGGAGTATCGAGACTTATTTCCGACAAAGTTTTCTGAGCTCAAGTGAATCACCAGGGACCTTGGCATTATGCATATCACTCTGAAACCTGAGGCATGCCTCGTCAGGCAGCGATCTTAGTGACTGAATCCTAAATATAAGCAAAAGGTCAAAGAAGAGCTGGAAAAAATGCTTGTCGCAGGTATCATTGAACCAGTTGAACAATCGGATTGGGTAAGTCCAATGGTCATCCAAGAAAAGAAGACCAAGGGGGAAATACGCATCTGCGTAGATCTACGCAAGTTAAATGACACCTGTATCCATGACCCCTTCCCTACACCCTTCTCTGATGAAATCCTTGATAGCGTGGGTAGACAGGAAGCTTATTCCTTCACCGATGGGTTCTCAGGGTACCATCAGATCCGAATTGCACCTGAAGATCACAGTAAGACTACCTTCATGACTGAATGGGGGTCCTTTCAGTATACGGTCATGCCCTTTGGTCTCAAGAATGCACCTGCTATTTTTTCAAGGGTCGTAGTTGTTGTATTCAAGGAGTTTATTCATAAGTTCCTAGAGGTTTATTTCAATAACTAGATAGTTTTTGGCTTGGTAAAGGAGCATGTCTCTAACCTACGATTAATGTTGGATTCGTGCCAGAAGCACCATATTTCCTTGAATATTAAGAAGTGCATCTTCTGTGTACCATTTGGAATCTTGCTCGGACACATAGTCTGTCGGCAAGGATTGATGGTCGATCCTATGAAGGTAGCCGTAATTATAAATCTTGCTGTCCCAATAACGGAAAAATGGCTGTGTTCTATTCTTGGACACACGGATATTACAGGAAATTCATTCAGGGGTACGCCCTGATCATAGCAGCCATGGAAAAGCTACCAAAAAAATATGTTTCCTTTTTTTGGGATGATGAATGTCAACAAAGCTTTGACCTGCTCAAGGAGAAGATGATCTTTGCACCCATACTAATATTTCCTGATTGGTCGAAGGAATTTCTTGTACATGTGGATGCATTAGGCATCGCTTTGGGCATTGTCCTCACTCAAACAGGAGAAGGAGATATTGATCACCCAGTTGCCTTTGCGAGTTAGAAACTCTCGGGTGCAGAACAAAACTACTCTACCACTGAGTGCGATGGATTGGCTATGGTCTACGTGTTACAGAAATATCAACACTATCTACTGGGTAGAAACTTTAAAATGTTCATTGATCATTCAGCTTTGAAATACCTGGTCAACAAGCCTGTGTTGGGGGGGAAGATTTTTTTCTGGCTGTTGCTATTCCAGGAATATGATTTTGAGATCATCGTCAAGCCCGGAACATTGAATGCAGGCTCGGATCATCTGTCTCACATTGAAACAGGGGAAGAACCTACTAACTTGGAAGAGGGTTTACCAGATGCACAGTTGTTCACCATTAAGTTGGTTGACGCACACTTTGCTGATATCATTGAGTTCCTCACTACAGGCATGGCCCCTGTAGAATATTCAGTGCAACAGAAGAAGGAGTTAGTTACTCGGGCAACGGATTTTACTATCCTCGCCGGTCAGTTGTAAAAGCTAGGCGCAGATGAAATACTATGTAGATATGTCCTGGAACATGAACGGACTACCATTTTAGCAGAAGCACACAAAGGTGTCGTAGGAGGCCACTATGCAGGATGAGCAATGACACAAAATATTTTGAGGGCTAGGTTATGGTGGCCTACCCTGCATCAGGATTCTTACACCTATTGTAAATCATGCGACACCTTCCAGTGAATAGGACGGCCCTCGGGACGAGATGAGATGCCATTATAGCCTCAAGTGGCTTTATAGGCTTTTTACAAATGGGCCATTGATTTTATAGGACCCATCAATCCACCGGGAAAGAAAACAGGTGCACGCTACATTATCACCGACACTGACTACATCACTCAATGGGCTGAGGCACAAGCAGTGAAGGATTGTACTGCAGATACTGCTGCACACTTCATCTTTGAGAAGATTATGTCGAGGTTTGGCTGCCCAAAGATCCTGATGAGTGACAAAGGTACGCACTTTGTTAACCAAACAATAGAAGCCTTGAATGAGGAATTCCGGATCCACCATGCAAAGAGTACACCATACCATCCCCAAGAAAATGGAGCGGTTGAAGATTTTAACAAAATTTTGGAATAGGCATTAACTAAGGTTTTCAATGTTGATCGTAGTGACTGGGATGTTCACATTCCCTCTATTCTATGGGCCTACCAAATGACCTGCAAGGAGCTGACAGGCAGAACCCCCTTTCGAATGGTCTATGGTAAGGAGGCCATTATGTCCATAGAGTACGTTGTTCCTAGCCTACGCATCGCAACATTTACAAATATGGCAGACCCTGATATCATAGAGGAGTGTCTTGCGCAGCTTGTGGCTTTGGAGGAAGATCGATTTATTGCTAATTTTCATCAACAGGTTCAGAAGGCTCACAATAAAGCATGGCATGATCGACATATTCGCCAAAAGACATTTTTCATAGGCGACCTCATCCTTTTATATGATAGTCAATTTGCAAAACACCTAGGAAAATTCCAGAAGCACTGGCTTGGTCCCTACACAGTTAAGGAAATCATGAATGGCGGAGCAGTCCAGCTAGCTACCCTATGCAGTGACATCTTACCTGGCTTTGTCAATGGTAGTCGACTCAAGCCATACCGGGTTTAATGACTATATGGAGGTTATAGTGACTCGAGATGAGTCATAAGATTGTGTTGGGGGACTGTTGGAACATGGTCTCCTACAAGCTGCGAAACTGGTCCATTTTGGATACTTTTGATTAGATTTAATCTAGCAGAGGGGTTTTGGGGTGGGTCAAAGCCCCAAAAGTGTTGTAATGGGTAAAAGGGTAAACCAAGGGTCCGAAAACCATGGTTTTAGGACCATAGGAAAGTCTAGATTAGATTATTATAAATAGAGGAACATTTTTGTATTGTAAGGTAGGAAATGAAGAGCTATTGATGCGAATTGTGGTTTAAGCTATCTATTTAGGTTTTTGGGAAAGGACTCCTGCTGGCTATGTGCACGGAGATCCAAGTCCAGCTGTGTGTAGACCCTACTGCTGTGTGCACAGGCTGGGAAGGGAATTGTAAGGAGGAATTGATGAATGAATGAATAAGAAAGGTTGATAGAGAATTGAATCTATGAGTACTCTTTGTGTGAGTTGCTGGTAATTACTGCATTGTGAATTTTCTATATTTAAGCTGTGAAGATCTGTGTGAGTGTGTTTTTTGTATCTGGATCTATTCTATTCTGTTTATGCAATACTATGCTACTATTGTGAAAGCATATAAATATATATCTATCACACGTGGATGCGAATCAAGACCTAATTGACCCTATTCAGACCAAGGTAATATGGGAATTACTGGGCCTAGCGCAGCCCTGATTGCTTTACCTATTCATTCTTAGGGTGCGGAAACTTGGTTCTAGCACCCACCCATACTACTTCGGGTGAGACTTTGACTTGCGCAAGAAGGTCACTATCGAAGTGGCCAATAGTATAGGGGTTTGTTGGCAAACCTTGAGCTCCGAACCTGGGTTAGGACCCCTTGAGCCAACAGCAATTACTAGTTTTTACTGGAATTTTCAGCAGCACCTATTTTAACTAAATTTTGACACCTGTCAGCAAGTTTTTCTAAGCCAGTTAAGGGTGGAGAAGAACACATAACCAAATGTATAATACAAGTGATGGTTAGAGGTGCTTATGAGGTTGTTGGAGGTTTTATTAAATAAAGCTACATGGTTATTAAAGACTCAAGACACAAGGAGAAAATTCAGCAGAAAAAGGGGCATCATGACAGTACATTCAACATTCCAGCCCAGAATTCTTCTTTTCTTCTTTCTCCATCTATCCTTTCTGTTATATTTCGAGGGGATAAGGATTTAATGTACTTTGACACATATGTTATGTTAGAATTAATGTTTCCCTCTTTTTAGAAGAGATGGAGTTGGTTCCTCTACTACTATATATAGCAGTTGTAAATACTATTTCCAAGTTGGATTTAGTCTACCTAAAGAATAAGTATAATAAAAAACCCCCTTTTGCTTCATGCTGGAGGATTTTGTGACTCAAGGAACATCTAATGTGTGGTGTGTATCTTTTCTTTGTTAATTTCTTCTAAAATATGAATTGCAGCAACTAGTGAAGTATGAGTGAGAAGTTGTTAAGGAATTTAATAGTAAATTATTTTCTTTTAGTTTTCTGCAAGTTATATGTGTGTAATAGAACATGTCAATGAAGGTTTCATAAAGGATTTGTGGAATAATTTATACATGAAATCTATTTTCTAAGTCTTGTTTTCTTAACATAAATAAAGTTTGTGTTAAAGGCCATCATCATAGCTGTGTGATTGATTTAGGATAGGAATATTTCTTGAAATAGGTACCAACTATTCATCTTCTTCCACTTGTATACTCTTCTCCCTATACTACATTTACACACACAATTTATACTTTCCACATCTTTCCAAATGCATGAAAGTCTTAAAGAACATAAAATCATTTCAAAATATTTGAGAAATATGTCCCACCACTCAAACAACCCCTTTAAAATTTGAAATGAACTATGATGTGTAAGTCTTACTCCTTAAGAAGTTAAGGAGTCACTTCTTACGCTTCCACAAAGGGGAATGAAACTCAAAATTCTTCTCTAGATCCATTCTCCACCACAGACAACATAACAGAATCACAAACCTATAGGTAGAGGATGGCACCCGATTGGAAAAACATGCAAATATCAAGGCAGAACTCAAATCTTATTTTTCCTCACTATTGTAGGATGAAGGCTACGACAGATCTGACTCCCTTTGCAAGGTCACTCGACATATCTCCTCGTTGATATATCATGACCAAAATAAGGCACTTATGAGACCAATCACACTTAATCAGGTGGAATAAGTGTTGAAGACCTTTCCTCAGAGTAAGGCACTTGGCGCAGATGGGTTCACTATAGAATTTTTCAAGGCTAGTTTGGCCTTTCTAAGACAGGATATATGGGAGCTAGTAGAGGAATCAAGACAAATTAAAAAATTCTTGTCAGGCCTCAATGCTACATTCGTAACCCTCATTGTAAAATCACAAGAGGATACAATCTCGGGGGACTTTAGGTCTATAGCTCTGTGCAATGTGATCTACAAAATTCTTTCCTCCATAATGGTTCGCCAGCTGAAACCTCTTCTTCACTGTATTATCAGTCATGAGCAATCGAGGTTTGTCGAGGGTCATAAATTTTAGATGGAATTTTCTCATAACATGAAACTATTCACTCCATGAAATCCAACAAGACCCGGGGGATTCTCCTTAAATTGGATCTATCGAAAGCCTATGACCGATTGAGCTAGGACTATCTACTGGAAATACTGCGAGCTTTTGGCTTTGCGACAGACTGTATTCAGTGGATTAAATCTATGATCTCCACACCTTTATTTTCTATACTTGTTAATGTCACACCCTACTCCACCTTTTAGCTCTCTGAGGCATCCGCCAAGGAGATCTCATATCCCCCTTTATGTTTATAAATGCAATGAAAGGTCTGGGATGAATGATCAAGGCATATGAACACTTCAACCTCCTGAAAATGTTACATTTGTTGGGTACCGACGTGGACATGATGCACCAGCATTTTGTTGATGACAATCTCCTATTCAGGCAAGAAACTTTGAAAGAAGCATCCCAGATCAACACCATCTTGGAAGAGTTTTAGGAAGCATCAAGTATGCTCCCCAACAAGCTCAAGTCGAACATTTACTTTTTTCATACTCCTTGCCCCGTCCAAGCATGTTTTTCCAGAATCGTGGGATTCAACATTGGATATCTCCCATCCAAATATCTTGGAGTACCCCTAATTTTCAATCTGCTCTATATCGCTCCTTGAAAATAGCTCTATGACAAACTCTCTAGCAAGCTCTAGATTTGGACCTTCCATGTTCTCAACCTTGTGGGGAGAGAAATCCTCCTTAAATATGTCCTACAAGAAATTCCGCTTTATCAATTATTAGCTCCGCCTGCGCATAAATACATCTTTTCAGAACTAATTTCTCTATTCAGAATATTCTTTTGGAGCATCCCTTCCGATGACAGAAAATGGCCCTTGGTTGCCTCGCCCAAATGACGCTTCCCAAAGTTGATGGGAGGCCTAAGCTTGAGAGACCCAGCTACTCTCAGCACCACCCTTAGGGCCAAAATCTGGTGGAGATGGCTAAAAGTGGGGCAAGAGCTGTGGAAGATCATATGGTCCCAAAAATATGGTCAGGGTTAGACTAAGGAGGAGGTGCTATAAGAGTCCCTTCCCAGCCACGGATTAGTCATCTGGAAGCTAGCAAATAAAAACAGTGATTTGATTCTATAATATCCAAAATTTTAATAATTCATTAATACTAAAATACAATATGAGAACTGCAGAAAAGTAAGCAATAAATATAAATACACTTGAGAATGCACAGAAATAGCTAAACCATTTTATTATATGGAGGTGGATAAACTAGTACCAAAGAGATGGTCTAGAATGACCCTGAAATGATCCCACAAAAGGGACTACGTAACTATTGGATTGATGGAAGGGAAATTACGATGTCCCTGCTACAACTATTGGGGCTGCAACTTCTGAAAATATAGAAAGTTAGATCTAGGCAGTTTGGAAGCTCCGATGATGCTGAAATTTTAGATCTGAGCTCTATGATGGATACCAAAGATAACCAAGAAATGATTTCTCAGATTTGTCAATCTAAGAAAATCACCCTCTTAGGGCTTGCACATATACACTGTTGGGTATGTAGATCTACTGCATAAACTGAAGAATATATTAATGCAATATTATACAATCGTCTTAATGCAAGAAGGGTTGATCCCTTCACTAGATCCTTGGGCTAAAAGCTCAAGATCTATATCCTCCAATTTCTACCACTGAAAGTAGTTGTTGAATGATCAATAGCTTCAGAAAACTTCAATGTAAGAGAGGGAGGCTCAATATCCTACTGCTAGATATGTCAAATCAGCTCCGGAATGATGAAAACAGTGGATACAATGTGAGGAGATGATCCCTCATAGTATTTCCAGCTGAAGCAGTGGAAACTTCCTTCCTCCAATAGATCTACAGGACTGAACCACACAATCCTTGAGGGGACTACTTATGCATGGAGGTAAAATACAATGGCCTGAATGCTAGATAGAGATTTGATGCTCTTGGAAGACTAAATATGAAGTACAAGTTGAAGGATGAATGCTCCACCAGTTTCCTAGCTGGAATTCTAGAACAACCTCCTAAAGATGACACCAATGCCTGATGAGGAATAAATCCCAATAGAAACCCCTGTGGGTAAGGGTGGGATTTCCGCTCGGAAACACCCTATGCTAAAAAACACTGCAGAATAGGTAAATAGAAAAATCATATGTAGAAATATCCTAAGACAAATCGAGATCTAAACAAATAAAATAAATGAATAATCCAAGTCATGCCTTCTATTGTGTCTTTACCTTCATTACATAGGTTGTGAGCCTTCCATAGCCTAGGCCCACTCGATAAATATGTTGTACATGTGGAAATAAGTCTCCATGATTGACTTCGATGTCTCTCCATGTCCTCCATCATGTCTACATGTGATGATCAACCTCTCCATTATGTGTGCATTAAATGCACTGCTTCCTCCATCATGTGCTCATTAGATGCACCACTTCTCCACTATCTTATCATAATTTCTTTATGATCTTACTTTGAATGCATTATGATCTTAGTTGACCTCTTCAAATATCCTCATGATTTTAAATTTAGGATCCATGACCTTATTTTACTATTTCATCCTTGATGATCTATCTCATAAATGAGACATGATCTCAACTCCTTTATCATTAATGGAGTTGCTCCACTACTCCATGTTTTAGATATAGATCTAAAATATCCCCATACACACATAAAAAGTGGATTATATTCATATTTGAGGATTATGGGTCCCTCCACCCTTTTATTTACTTAAGATGTCTAATATTCCAATAAACACGTGAAAATTTTGGAATATTATAGTCCTCCTTAGTGAAATGTTGCTTGTCCTCAAGCAACTACAAAAGTAGATGCTAAATTAATCTGTCTCCCTCCAAATTGCATCCACACAAGGAAGGTCTCCCCATTTGCTACAATGAGCTATGTATGCCCAACACCAAAGTTGCATCTCTAGAATGTCTAGAGTGATCTCTAACTGTGTAGCTAGATGTCCCTCCCCAATCATGAATCTCCAAGTGACAACCATAAGCTGTCCAACATCCTCCACAATACATGAGATACATAAATATAGATGGTTCCTTCCACAAAAGGAAAGCTCCAACTCACAAAGTATACCTCCATCCCATGCTACATGAAGTAAAAAGAGACTCTTCATGCCTTCATTATTAGCCCTGTTGGCCTTATTTGATCTAAGCATCATCCCAAAATTGTACAAAAGAAGAAATAGAGACATATGGGTAGAAAAAATTGTCAAACCATATTCTCCCAATAGTAACGACCACAACAATGCTCCCTGCTGCCACACCACACCATCAAAATAACCTGTGGGTTGGCCACATTCTCTCAAGAGAAGCCACAACAACAATGCATATTGCTACCCCACCACATCATCATCAAACCAAGTATGGTGTCCATACTCTCCAAGTAAGAGCCATTGGATGAATGCCTCTGGCTGCCATCCTCCATCATTATCATGCAAAGCAGGGGAGTATGTAGGACCAAAGTCCCCCGGTAGAAGCCAAAGCAACAATATCTCTTACTTCCTCTTTACATTATCATGTAAATAATGGAGTAACAACATCATGATTGACATATGGAATGCCATATCAACCCAATACAAAAAAAATCCATCATTACACATCATGAGAGTACTATTCCATATCATAAATGATACAAAACACATAAACATGGGAGATGTCATGTGATGGCCAAACTCTCTCAAGGACAACCAAGGTGAACATGATGTCTTTTGCTACATTATGTTATTGATACACAAGGCATGAGCTATTGTGTGGTAACCATACTCACCCAAGAGCAGCCAGCACATCCATGGCTCCTTCTTCATTACATGAGTGTTGTATAAGGCATGGATCATGAAAATATGTGATGTTGGGTAGTAACCATACACCTAAGAGAAACTAGCGTAACCATGCTTCTTGCTAGCCTATCTCATAGTTCTGCATGTGGTTTTGCAACCCCTTTCTCCACATCATCAAGCATTCATCCCAATGTGGATGATGGATCTCATTCTACAAAATATTGGTATCCTCCCATTGTAGGACACCAACCTCCTCAAACTGTTGAAGAACTTTGCACTCCATGATATTTTGAAGTGCACCTCCAATGAGATCTCTCCTTGAGATTCTCTTCTCATCAATAGCCCTCCAAAACCAATGAGGTTATGTATCTAGTGTTGCAGGTATAATTTTATCTTTGAGCTGTGAGATGCTCATTGAGAAAGTGTCATCTAGAAAGGAGAAAATATTCATCTCAAGATGTCTACCATCTATCATCTTTACCTCCATTTCTTCATGAGTGAAGCTACCTTCAAAATGCTACAAGAATAAAGGGGCCCTCTCATTATCACTGCTGCTAAGTGAAAACATTGTAGATCTGCATGGTGATACATGTGTTGTCTCATGGCAAGGCACAATGCTGAACTCATAGTTATCCATTGTACATAGGATCATACTCATCCCATATTCTGAAACTCCATATTTCAACTCAAAGGGTTGAATGTAGTTCATCAATGACAAAATATGATGGTTCTTCATCTCTTCCTTGATCAGATCAAGGGACCTTTGCACAATGATATGTTGCTACTTCAAATCAGCATGTTGTTCTAATCCTTGGTCATGCAATGGCCCTGACGAAATGTTCCCATAAGTTTCAATAAGAGGTACTGCAACAATATGAGTTGAAAGTGCATGCATACCATGGATCAACTGATGTGTGGGAACCTCTTGCAAGACCACAAGAGTTCCTCCAACCAGGAAAATGGTATCTCCAACTGCTGGTAAGAGTGATGAATGCTCTTCAATCAATGTACCAGTGCCAGAATCTATCTCCTCTTCCTCATGCATCTCCTGAATCATGCATGGGAATATATATGTCAAGATTTTAAGACTATCTTGCAAAGATGCAAGTATCTCTCCTCCGGATACAAGCACTTTTGCTGCTGGTGGTGAATGTAGTGACTCTTTGTCTAGAGTGACAAGAATTACATCCTCCTTTGATTCCTTAGGAAATGTCTCTTTGTGACATATCTCTATATTTCTCATACCAAACTCCTTCTTAAACTTTTCAAAGAAATGTGAATATTTAGTCACCTTTTCATGCTCCATGTGACCAAACCACCAATCATTGGCTTCACCATGAAGATGAGGTGCTACAATATGAACAACCTCTTTTTCAGCTTAAGGATGTAGCCTGAGAAATGCATCTAACTCATTCCTCCAAGCCTTTACAATGCTTGAGGAAGGTCCATCAAATGTAGGCAAATAGAATCTATTGTGCCTCTTTCTTCTATTGCTGCTATAGGATCTTCTTTCTTCTTTGAGTTTGAAGAATTGTTGGAGAGTTAGATTCTCCTTGAATGCTCTAGATTGTGCTTTGTACTCTTCAAGATATAAACTGAGAGTCTCATGAGTCTCATTTTCCATATTTCTTCTTTCTTCATTCCTATACCATTCAACTTCTTCAAAGAAAGTGGGCATAGTGAATCTTTGAGGAGAACTATGATTCTCCAGTCTTCTTTGTTGTTGATAGGAAGGCTTGGACCTTCCTCATCTAATCTTCTTCTTGAATCCTTCCTTTTCCTTTCCCTCTTCATTTGATTGACCTCCTTCGAGAGATCTTGCAGGGATCTAAAGAGAAGAGTGGAAAAACTACAATCCTCCTTTATGATAGATCTTTTCTATATACTTCTTCTTTTGATGCAAAAGATGAAGTGTCCACAAACTGAGCCAAAGATCATGCTCTGATACCACTGTAATATCCAAAAATGGAATAATGCATTGATACTAAAACACATTATGAGAACTGCAACAAAGTAGAAAATAAATATAAATACACATCAAAATGCACAAAAATAGCTGATCCATTTTATTATATGGAGGTGGATAAACCAGTACAATAGTGCTCAAAATATGAGACACTCAAGCCAAAGAGATGTCCTAGAATGACCCTAAAATTATCCCATCAGAGGGACCGCATAACTTCTGGACTGCTCGAAGGGAAATTGTGTTGTCCCTGCTGCAACTATTGGGACTGCAAACTGCCAGAAAGGTAGAATGTTAGATCTAGGAAGTTTGGAAGCTCCGATGATGCTGAAACTTTAGATCTGGGCCCTATGATGGATACCCAAGATAACCCAAAAAGGATTTCTCAGATATGTTAATCTAAGAAAATCACCCTCTTAGGGCTTGCACATATACACAGATGGGTATGTAGATCTACTACATGAACTGAAAAATAGATGGCTTCAATGTTATAAAATTAGCTCAATCCAAGAAGGGCTGGTCCCTTCACTAGATCCTTAGGCTAAAATCTCAAGATCTATCTCCTCCAATCTCCTCCACTAAAAATAGCTGCTGAAGGATCAACATATTTAGAAAACTGCATTGTAAGAGAGGGAGGCTCAATAGCCTACTGCTAGATATGTCAAATCAACTCCAGAATGATGGAAACAATGGATACAATGTGAGAAGATGATCCCTCACAGGATTTTCAGTTGAAGCACTAGAAACTTCCTTCCTCTAATAGATCTACAAGATTGAACTGCGCAATCTTTGAGGGGACTGTTGCTCCATGGAGGTAAAATACAATGGCTTGAATGCCAGATATAGATCTACTGCTCCTAGAAGACTTAATATGAAGAACAAGTGGAATGATGAATCTGCCACCGATTTCCTAGCTGGAATGCTAGAAACAACCTCCTAAATATGGAACCAATGCCTGATGAGGAATAAAGCCTAATAGAAACCTTCCCATAATAGGCACTCAAAGTCCCCCATGGGTAAGGGTGGGATTTATGCTCAGAAACACCTTGTGCTAAACAACACTATAGACTTAGCTAAACAACAAAAAACATGCATAGAAATTTCCTAAGAAAAATCGAGATCTAAACAGATCAAAGAAATGAATAATCCAAATCATGCCTTCTATTATGCCTTTACCTTCATTATATAGATTGTGAGCCTTCCATATCCTAGGCCACTCCATAACTACGCTATAGATGTGTACATAATTCTCCATGATTGACTACACTATCTCTCCATGTCCTCTATCATTTCTACATGTGATGATCATCCTCTCCATTATGTGTGCCTTAAATGCACTACTTCCTCCATCATGTGCTCATTAGATGCACCAATTCTCCACTATCTTATCATAATTGCTTTATGATCTTACTTTGAATGCATTATGATCTTATTTTACCTCTTCAAAGATCCTCATGATTTTACATTTAAGATCCATGATCTTATTTTATTGTTTCATCCACCATGATCTATCTCATAAATGAGACATGATCTCCACTCCTTTATCATTAATGGAGCTACTCCACTACTCCATGTTTTAGATCTAGATCTAAAATATCCACATACACACATAAAAAGTATATTTTATTCATATTTGAGGATTATGCATCCCTTCACCCTTTTATTTACTTAAGAACTCTAATATTCCAATAAACACGTGAAAATTTTGGAATATTACAGATTCGAGATAATTTTTTCTGGGAAGTCAATAACGGATGGACAACAAGGTTCTGGGAGGACTCCTAGCAACAATACCCATGATTATCCCAAGATAAATCTATGTCTGCTCTCAAACCACTCTTTCATTCGATATCGGCTATTAAAGTGGCGGATTACCGGAAAACCCACCCTGATAACCATGGTTGGCGACGTTGGATGGAAAGTGTCAAAGAATTCGCCCCAAGCAATCCCTCAGCCTTTGTGCCATCAGCTCACTTAGTATTTGCTACAGAAAAAAATTGATTTCTCAATTGAGCAAGATAAATTAATATGGGGCCTATCGACAATAGGAGAATTATTTTTCAAGGAATCTTATCTGCTTCGTGCTCCAGCCCAACCCCACCAAAACAATTTGGTGTGGAAAAGGATCTGGACAAGCAACCTTTGGCCAAAAGTTACACATTTTATGTTGTTGGTTATGCATAAACGAATCCTGACATTGGATTGCCTCATTAAGTCGAGCTTCATCTGTCCATCCATGTGCCCGCTCTGTAGATAGGAGGAAGAAACCAAACATCACCTCTTCATTGAATTCCCCATCACCAAATTTGTCTGGTCCCAGGATTTTTCCATCTTCGTACCAGTTGAGGAGCCAATAGCCAACACCAGATGCATGTTTGAGGAATGACCGACCCAAAATTTTTCCAACCCAGTGTTAAATAGAGCCTGGAAATCAACTCCGAGCTTACTGATGCAGAACATTTGGAAAGGTAGAAATCACACCATCTTTGATGACCATCCCCCCTCGGCCCCTCTCATCTGGTCCCTAACCCTATCCAAAATTCGTGAAACCATCCTTGTTGAACCTTGGGATCTGATGGACTATGAATCACATCGTCTTGAAATGAGTATCCTTCATCTTCTGAATCTCTCCTTAGCCCTCGTCCACCCTAGAGCTAGAAAATCCCACCCAATTCCCCCCCCCCCCCCCCAAACTCCTCTGTTGTCTTCTCCCCTCCCTTGCATTGTTGCATTCAGATAAATTTTGATGGTGCATCTGAAGGGAATCCTAGGGACTAGTTATGGTGGCATCCTTAGGGACACCTATGGGACCCCTTGGGCTACCTATGCTGGATCTAGTGGAACCACGACCAACAATGTCATGGAACTAACTAGGCTGGAAGTTGGTCTGACCCTAGCTCTTAATATTAGATATAAACGAATTTGCATTGTAGGGGACTCTCACCTTATCTTGGGTATGACTCAAAAAATCATCAATGGATCAGATCCTCAGAAAGTAGCAAAGAGTTGGCGCCTGGAAGCCCAGTTATCCTGCATATGTATATCCATCTGTCAAATGAAATATGTCACTACAATCCATGTGCTCCACTCTGGGAATAACGTGACTAATTGTTTTTCCAACAAAGGAACTAATGAACCAGCACGTGAATTTTGTGGCTCCTGGAAAGAGATCCTCTACAAGTACTTATGGAAGTATACCTTAAAATCCCTGATGCGGGTGTCATGTCAAAAGAAAACTGGGAGCTGGCAGCATAGGCTGGAAAGGCCTGGCGCCACGCACCACCGAACTCCATTAACTCCCACACTTTAACATTATGAGCCCTCGGGAAGATACTACTCACGATAGACGACCTATGCATAACATAAATTTGGGTGAGCGGTTGTGCAGTGTGTAGGTTTAGTGATGGTGGATGTCTATGAGGAGGATCCCTCATTGGAAAATTCAAGATACGAGGAAACAGGGATAGTGGTACCGAAGCTTGTGGGATTATGGTAGCGAGGAATTGGAGGAGCAGTAATGTGACGGGGTGGAAATTGTGTTTGGTTTACCAGTGAGAAAGGAATTTTTCTTGCATGCATTTTTTGTGGTTCCTCAGGTCTAAAGTGGAGGTAAGTGTAGCAAAGACAAAGGAGCCCACCTCTGTACAATTTTGGTTTGGTTTCTCAGTGGGTGGCGGTTCTCCTCCACCAGCGAGCGCAGTGTGGACTCCACTAGTGGATTGATGATGGTCTCCTGTGTTTCTTTCGAAGTGGATGGTTGGATGGGTAGTGGTCACTTCGAGGACTGCAGTGCTAGTCCACGGGATACTCGCCACGCCAGTAGTTGGAGTTTTAGCAAGGAGATATGCTGGAGCGAGGACGCAAAGCACATGCCATGCAAATGAGGACGTGCATGCAGTGGAAGATTGGGATGCGGGATGGAAGGGTGCATTTTGATCAGGGACCCAACCTCGAACTCAGAATCCACAGAAAGCTAGCATTTGATGGTTGCCATGGAATTCTCTCCAGAACAGTAGCTGGGGCAAGGGGACACTCTGGTCACCCTGGAAGCAATATCATCTCAAATTCAACAAATTGAGCTCAACCTGGACAACACGAGGGAACAAAGGTATGAGGATCATAACGAGTTCATTGCCTATATCAATGATATTCAACATTTGCAAAATGATACTTTAGATGCTTTGGAGAGTCTTTGTCGTCGGCTGAGGTGCTCTCACGACCACTTCCAAGCACTTGAGATCTAGGTTGATCACATTGACTACCACATGCATAATCATGCCGGCTTCTTTGCAGGGCCTCAGCAGCCCCTCTCAATCCACCTCCATGAACTTATGTATATACTCGTTTTTTTTAGTTTTCTGATGATAATAACCAATGGGACCGTATTCCTTAGCACACAACTGAGTCAATTCTGGCCTTTTTTATCCTACCGGATTTCTTGGATGTATCATAGCAATGTTGTCTCTTGATGTAAATTTAACTATGATAACATAAAATAGACTTTGACCGAAAAAAAACAATTTATTCCTTTAAGGGAATTACAATTTGTGCTTACAAAAGAATTCTCAGAATAACGCAATGAATTAAAACAACTTGTAATATCATGACATCTGTGACATCTGTGTAACAACATGTTGTTATAGAATTTATTAAAATGAAAATGTGTAACAGCCGCCACAAAGTGGTTTTCAGCTATTACAATTATCTAGTTGCGCCCCACAAGAGGTTTTCACTGGAAGATTTATTTATTATTCTTTTATTCTTTTTAATTATTATTATTATTATTATTACTATTATTATTTTGTTGTATTATCCACCAACCAAAGTTGTTTTTTAGTTACTACAGTTATTGGAATTTAATAATTTTACAACATGGGATAATTTTCCCTTGTCTTCATAACTTGAAGATCAGACACTAAGACAATGTTGACAAATGAATCATTTGATTTTGGCTTATGATATAACTGAATACAATGCCCATTAGCAAGCAATGTCACTTTGGAACTATCTATGGTAGGTAAGCTTATAGTCCCATTGTCAAAGACTGTATCTACCTCATAAGGACCTAGCCATCTGGTGCAGAGCTTCCCCTTGAAGTCCTTGAATCATGAATCATATAGTAGATCCAAATCGCCTTTCTGAAACACATTATTTTTTATAAAATTGGCATGCCACTTATCACTTTGTCATTGGATGATGTATGTTTATTGGATGGTAGCCAATGTCTTCTCATCTAGTTCATTTAGTAGGTTCAACTGATGTTTCTGAGTTGTATTCAAATCCAAGTTCACTTGAAGTGTTGTTCTGAGTATTTTTATTTCAAACTCAATGGGCAATAGGGTTTTTACCATACACCAATTTATATGCTGAAAATATAGTAGTATTCTCCATGTAGTTGTGTATTCCCATAGTGCATCTGGAAGTTATTAGCCCAGTTCCTTTGGTGTTTGGCTACAATATTGGTGATAATTCCTTCAATAACCTTATTAGTGCTCTCTACTTGACCATTTTCTTGTGGATGATATGGTGAGGTAATTCTATGACAGATCTTGAATTTCTAAACTAACCTTTGGATCAAATTAGTTGTGAACTATGGTCCTCCATTTGTCACTATTTCTTGAGGGACTCCAAAACGAACAAAAATGTCTTCAAATAAGAAATCTGAAACAACATATTCAGTTTCCCTAGTTAGTTCCTTTGGTTCAATCCATTAGATGACATAATCTATGCAGACTATGATGTAGGAATTCTGCTGAGATGAAGGATTAATAGGTCCTACAAAGTCTAATTCCCACTTCTCAAATGGTTCCAAGACTATTTTAGGTTGTAATGACATTGCATCTAACCAGAGTGGTTGACCCATTAATTGACAACTGTCACATCCTTTCACAAATTTATTTTCATCGTGGAATATGCTAGGTCAATAATATCCTGTTGAAAGAACTTTATACCCTATCATCTTGTCAGCAAAGTGTCCTCTGCAAGTTTCCTTATGGCAAGCTCTGAGTATGTCAAAAATCTCATCCTCTCCCATGCAATGCCTGATCTGATGATCTGGACTTGTGTAGTATAGGTATCCTTCTACCCAAAAGTATCTTGCACTTTGTTGAAAAATATTTCTATTTTGTCTTGAGGATAGATGTTGTGGAAATATCTTTGTAGCAAGGTAGTTAGATATGTTTGCATACCATGATAAGTGAGTTGAAATAGAAAAAATATATTCATCTGGAAAGGAATCTTCAACGAAAATGCATTCACTATCATCAGTTAGCCTAGAACGAAAATCAACCAATACATTATCTTTTCTAGGTTTATCTAATATATGTATATAAAATTCTTGTAACAACAATAACCAACATGTAACCCTACCATTAGTGATCCGTTTATTCATTAAGAAACAAATTGTAGAGTGGTTAGTGTGCACAAATATTTGATAGCCTGTAATGTAGTTCCTAGATTTATTAATGGCATGCACTACCGCAAGAAACTCTTTTTCTGTAACTATATAGTTGAAATCTACTGGAGACATATTCTTGTCTTTGCAGTAGAAGACATATGGCTTATTTTCTTCTTGTTGACCTAATAGATCTCCTACAATAGTATCAGATGCATCTGTTGCTATGTGAAATGATAGATTTTAGTTCGGTCCTTGCAAAACAGGGGTTGATGATAAACATTGCTTTAACTCTGTAAAGTCATGTTCGCATTTTCTGGTCCAAACAAATTACACATCTTTAGTAAGAAGAGAAAATTATGGGGAAACCTCTTGTAGTACCCTTCATGTCCCAAAAAAATTCGTACCTCCTTCTTTGTTTTGGGAACTGGAATTTTCAGAATCACTTCTATCTTAGCAGGGTCTACTTTTATTCCTATAGCAAAAATACAATTCCCAAGCACAATTCCTTTATTCAACATCATGTGACATTTTTCAGTGCTTAAAGAAACATACGTTTTCTCACATTGCTCTAGCACTTTTTTCGAGATTGGATAATGTTGTTTCAAAACCATCACCATAAGGTGTAAATTCATCCATGAATACTTTTAAACATTCATTTAGAAAATCCAAAACTATCCCCAATATTTCCTTCGGAAGGTTGTTGGCACATTACAGAGTCCAAAAGGGAGAACTTCGTATGAAAAAGTCCCCCAAGGGAAAGTAAAGGTGGTTTAATCCTGATCCTCTAGGGCAACATGTATTTGATTACAACCACTAAACACATCTAGAATTGTAAATAATTTATTTCCAGATAAGGTGTCAAGGACCTGAGCTATAAATAGTAAAGGAAAATGATCCTTTTGAGTGGCTTTGTTAATTTCTTTGTAATCTACATAGACCCTCCACTTGTCATTATTTTTAGCAACAATAACAAGTGGAGATACCCATTGATTGTCATATATGGGATAAATGAAGTTTGCATTTAAAATATTTTTCAATTATTCTTTTACTACTTCTTTAAGTGTTGGTCACATGCATCGTTGCGGCTTCCTAACTAGATTGCAATCCTCTTTCAAGTAGATGTGTTGGGTACACGGGCTGGGTTGAATGCCCTGCATGTAGGTGTAATCCCATGCAATTACCTTTTTATGTCTTTGTAATAGCTATAACAAGATCTTGTTCTATTTGGGAGTCAAATTAGGATTAATATTTATATTTTTACATGGCTCTATTTCATCTAAGTTGCGCTTGAGTTTAGGGGTTGTTTTCATATGTTCTACAATCAAGTCTTCCATAGTATCTTCTACTCTTAAATCATCAATAGAGTTAACAAAAAGAGAATTACTGATAAACCCATTGATAATTTCATCCTATGTTTCATTCTTAAAACACTGGGCTTTGCCAAGAGTGAGGATTGGTTGGGAATGATCTAATTCAGGTTCAAATTCATCCCACAAGGGATTTTCCAAATCCTTACTTGGTTTTTCTGGAGGGAAGAGGTTAAGGTTCTTTGTGACTTGTCCATATGAAATTTTCATGAAGCCCAACCTATAACCAATGAATGTGTTTGCAGTGTCCAACCAAGGCCTTCCCAATACTAGGGGATGTCCTCCCCAGATTTGATTTGGTTTGAAAAATAAGAAATATTGTTGGGTATCTCCAGGAATCTACTGTGATGATTACGTGCTCTACCACTCCTTCAGGTTTGACATGTCATCTATCTGCTAGTTCTAGCATTGTAGGTGTTGTCTCAGCCAATGTAGTCCTAAAGTGGTAAAAATTTCCTTAGTCATTACATTGATTGTTGCCCCTAAATCAATTAATGTGTTTGGAATGGGAATATCATCAATATAAACAGTGACTGTGGGATTCCCTGGACCATTGTATTCATTCAAAAGAGGTTGACTAGTCATTAGTTCTAACAATTTTCCCATCACATGGATGGTAACAAGATCTTTGGGCTTCCTTCCAGGTTTTTCAAAACATAAGTCTCTCACTATTTTCACATAGATGGGGACATCCTTAATGGCTTGCAACAAGGGAATCCTTATGTGTAGATTCTTTAACGCTGTGAGAATCTCGTGTTTGGGTTGTGGAATAATCCTAACTTCAGCTAATATTTGCGGATATTGAGGGCCCTTAGTCACTATAGAAGTTGGATTGGTTGTTACTGATGTGTCAACATTATTTGAATCAGCTATTACAGGTGTATCAATGTAATTTTGATCTGATGTACAAGTTCCATCAAAATCCAGAAGATCATCCCAAGATGATTCACACTCCTCTTAAGTAATGATAGGGGAGGTTTTTTAATTTACCACTTTTCCTGATTGGAGGTGGATCTCGTTGCATTCAACAGAGGTAATGTAGTAAGTCTAGAAATAAGTGGGGGATTTGATATTATGGGCTGCCTTATTATTTGGGTTAGGGTTAGGCTATATAGGTAACTGGGGATGTGTTGAAGCCCCAGAATTCCGTTTCAACAACATGGGGGATAACCACCCAGTCTAGACCATGAAAGTAGCTCCTTTTCCATTTGGTATAGTGGCTCTGACTAGGGATAATGGGACTATTTTCCCAGCAAAGGTTTGATATGATGATAATGGGTTCGATATAAGGTGAAATGTAAAATAATTTTAAACTATAAAAAAAATGATATATTTAAATAACAAACACATGCATCTATTTAATCTAATATTTATCTTAATCTATACCCGGGAATAAATTAACTCATGCGATCTATAAAGATATCTTAAAGAAAAAGGTAATAAATATCATTCAATTTCTATAAGAGATGAACATGTTTAAAGATAATTATTTTGACTAAATAGTTAGGAAAAATAATTGTGAAACTATATCACATATATCAATTGATCATATACTCAATAAGGAATTACAACTGAAACATCATACAATAGTGCTTTAATGAAAAATTTTAACTCGGATCTCATACATAATACAATATAACGAAGATTATTGCTAATACATAAACAAAACTCAATCATAAAGATAGAAGTACCAGATATGAAAGGTTCTACTCATGAAATCAACAACATTGATCTGCTTCTTTTCAACCAAATACACTCTAAGAGTACATAAATGAAAATTTAGTAGAGTAAGCTTTAATATCCAAGAAAAGAAAAATCATGTTCCATATATTTCATCAAAACAGTCACAAAAGTACAGAAGTGCAAGCTTTTGCAAAGAGTTTTTGATAAAATCTAGGACCCCTCTCTAAATGCATAAGAGAGGTTTAAATAATATTACATATGTATCAAAAATAGATTTTTACATAAAAATCTAAGGAGGCTTCAAACAACCTTCCTCAGAATACTAAAAATAAAAAGATATAAACTAAAGTAAAAATATGATGACGTGATTTATCATGTTGAAAGGTCTTTCCTTGCCATTGAGCTTTGAGTTCACAGATATCCAACATTGTCTTCACCTTGGATGGTTGGCCGAATTTGGATCATATCTGTCCCATAAATACAACATCAAAGAGTGGCGTCACCATATTTTGAGTGCAGTTATTTAAACAACACAAAACCATCCATTTATTGTATGGTTCTACTAGAAGCTACCAATAAGTTTCTCGATCAAGCTTAGATAGTTGTTTGAATGCTTCAATTTGATTTTCAACAGTCTCTTTCTACTTTCTCTCTAATTGTTTGATATCTGGGAAAACACGTGGCTTGCATTCTTTAATCAGATTGATATTATGAAGGTTTTCATTTACAACTTCAATTATATTGTTTGCTATACTATCTGCTCTATTTGTTTCCCTTTCTGCTTGCTTTAATTGCATATCCAAATCTGTAAATAAAATATCTTTATTCTTCAATTTTTGGCAGATTGGCTTTTGTTCCTTCTTCAGATTCTTGCCAAGAAATAAACTCTGAAATATTTTATCAAAGTCTCCATACTCTAATATCTGATCAACCACTTGATTGACTAATGTATCACTTGTTTCACAATATGGTTTGATCATTGAGATTATTTGACATAATATTTCTTGTTGTTTTGACAATTAAGTGTTTAACTCAAGTGTATCTTTGATGAATTCTTCTGTTTGAGGATGATTTATGAGTTTATCCACTTCAATCTACATTTGCTGAATCCGTGTATCCTTTTTTGTGATGCATTCCTAGTGCTGTAACTTTATTTACTCAAAATATTTCTGAAATTGTATCATCTGCAGCTCTGTCTTCTTATTGATGTTCTATCTTTCATGTTCAATTTGTTGCTCCAACTACTGAATTATTTCATATTTATCTTTAAGCAGAAGAATAACCTCTGTTACCTTATCTATTATAGTTGTTGCATAAGCACCTGCAAATTGTGACAGGCTTGTAAGATTTTCTGATGGATCAATGGGGGTATCTTTCCATACAACCTCCATTTATTCGTACTCTGGAGTTGCTACTAATGAATCGAGATTTCTTTTCTTTTTCTATCTCCTTACCACTAATTTGTGTGTTGGAATATAAAATATATCTAGAGGGGTTATCTCTTCAATTCTTAAAACAATTTGTGACGTTGGGTAGGCCGGGATGATTTCAATATATGCTTCTAGATTTATAACTTGTAAAGTCTATTTAGGTGTTTGCAATCCATAAGTTCCTTATATTATTGTCTCTGTTTGATGTATTTGGAGCTTTTGTTTGAATTTCTCCCCTTCTTTATCCATATCATTGAATATGATTGTTTGTGTTTGAACATTGACTATGGCCAAGGTCTCTTTGGTCATTTCTCCATTATTTTTCTCTGTATCCTTCTCAAGACTTTCCTTAGGGTTTTATTCATTATTCTGAGATTAATTTTTAGAAAGTTCTCAACCTTGAATTGAATTCTCTAGAGATTATTGATTAGAATTGTGATTGGAATTCTCTTCTTGGCTTACACTGGGAGTAGGCTCTCTTGTTTCCTCAATTTGCAATAGGTATAAAGGGACCCTTATCAATATTTTATTCCTGTATATATGAAAACGATTGAGGTCAGCTCGGATTAATTTGATTGATGCCAAATATAAGACCTGTGAGAATGTCTCAGCCTTTTTAAATAGATCATAAAATTCATATTTATTGTGAATGAACTGTATGATTTTAACCATAGCAATAAAGTCTTGAGTGACTTTCTTGGGATCATATTGTCTGTTTGGCATAGTAGCCAGATTCAAGCATGCAATATTCTATATTTATTTAACTGCATGTCCAAAATTAAATAATGAAAAAGAACCACATTTCACTAGAAAAAATGGCTAGATAGATTTCTTCATGTCTTTTAGGGTTTTGGTAATACCTTCCCCTATTGTTTGATATGCAATCTCTCTTGTCAGTAAATTATCAGGAACATAATAAGGAAGAACATGGGGAGTTGCAATACTCCCAAAAACTATGATATAAGTAAATGTCTCTTCACCAAGCCATCCTGCCACTGGCAAGATGTCTATCTTTTCTTCTTATGAAAGCCTTAGGGATTTTACATCAAAAATGGTTTGATAATTTGGAAACATAATACTTTGAAAAATATTATAAAAATGGGGAGGAAATTGTGATTCCCACAAAATATTATGATACACATGGATAGGAGTAGGATATTTGAGAGTCCAATTCCAACCCATGTTAGGAAATCCTGAACATAAACAAATAACATCCATTTACGTATGCAATCATAAAAAATGGAGGGATAACCTGAGTAGAGACAACTATGTTATGTCTATATTGTCTAATGGCCATAGAAAAATTATCGGACAAAATATTACTCCAATGCATAATTGTGGCATTAACAGCTGCATCAATCAATGTAATCCATTCCATAGAAAACTTGGTACTGTCTGCTTTTCCAAAAATCATACACATCATCGTATCTACATAACTATGTGGGGCTGATAAGGGTGCAATTGGGTACATACCAGTTTTCTCCCATTTGAATTTGTTGGAACTAGACCTCTAATTCTGCTTGACATCTATCAGGTCTTCATTTTATTTTGTAAGCTGCACAATGAAAGCTTTGTCATAGGGCTTTTAAGGTTCTGGCAGATTATACATTCTGCGAAATTGTCTGAGGTAAATGACCCCATGACTTCCTGTCTTGAATTCATGAATTTCATGTCCGAGATATCTACATCTTCAATAATCCACTTCACCATATCTATGTATGGCAGGATTTTGGGCCTTGCATCTATCCTATGGAGGAAAGGACATGCTGATTCAAAATAGGAATCTTTAGATGAGATTTTAGTGTCACCTGTTGCTTTGATTTCCAGTACCTTTGGATTTTCATCCTCTAGTAGATTATACATGGCTTCCCACGATGTAGTTCCACCATATTTTTTTCATGTAGTATCACTAAATAGTGTATGCATGTCTGAGTCTTCGAATGCAGAAGCCTCGACTTTCTTTTTTCCTTTCTTAGTCATTTCTGAGCATTGTTTCCTAAGATTGAGCAATTGAGAAAACATAATGAACGTAAATAAAAAATAAGAGTGGAAACTCAATTAACATAGTAAATTCAATAAGGATGGGACTTTTATTGCAAACATGAGTAAACAGATACAAATATCCTCGAGCGTTTAAAAGAGTAAATGTAGCTGATTTTTATTAATTATCCATTAAGGCCTACGTGTGATTCGTTTCAAGCCTTGTCAAAAAATAGCATCATAAATCCCGAACGATATTTCAAATTATTTTTACTTAAGTGCGATGTCGATCTTGCAATTGTGATAAATCACAATATAATAAAGTCGTAATCGTAATATCTCGCAATATCGCAAGGTTGATATATCGCAATGTCGCAGTATTGCAAGATCACAAGGGCAGGGTTATCTTATTTCAACAGTCATTTATATTTTGCGATTTGTGATGTACGGTATATTTATCGACTTTTTGAGCAACTTTTCCTTATGTGAAAGATTGTTTCATTGAGACAAGCGCTTTATAGACTTAAGAAATATTTCAAGGCCTTTTAGGTTATAAAGAGCTCAATACTACATTTGGTCATATAAAAGGGTTTAATTGGTCTTGTTCCGCAAATTCCAATCTGTGATTAATCTACGTTATTTTGGATTTTTCACTTTTCGATAAAGCAAGAAGTGTTTGGTCCTAAGTTCTTTAGCTCAATGCTTTAATATTATCTAAGGGAAGACTCTTACTTGCTAATATTTTTGGAAAAAAAAATTAAAGGGTCCCAATTTATTATTGTGTTAGTGTTTTTGGTGCATGCATGTATGAAATCACACCAACTTAAGGGGTGTGGTTTACCCTCTTAAGTTATTGGTCACAAGAAGAAAAAGAAGTGGAGTCAAGCAAGTTAGCAGAACATGCTAGAATCATAAACATACTAGATAGAGAAATATCATGCATATGCAAACTAAAACTAAACTAAAAATTAAAAAAAATAAAACAAAAGCTCTGAATAGAGCCAAACAACTGCAATAATCCAAATGGTGGCTCTTTTGGCCCCTATTATTAAATGATGGTAGGAAATGAGGATGAAACTTTAACCCTCTTGCTAGAGGTCCCTTAGAACTTGGGTTCTAAGTCCCGATGCAAGGATGTCTTTACTTCTAAGCTTGCTTCGATGCAAAGTATCCCTCTCTCTAGTTTGGTGGACTGAACTTGTTGGATGGTGAACAATTGAGTCCCCTCTATCTCAACTCTGGATCACACACTACTGGTATTTCTTGGGGAAATTATGGCCATCATAGAAATGTGCTATCAGTTTCTTCATCTCTTGGTGGCCTTATATAGGAGAATTCAAATCCTCCTTCCCTCTCTTGGTACATTGTGGATGGTGACCCAAGAGAGGGGGATGATTCCATTGTGTACCACAAATATTCCATTGTGTGCTCCCTTGATGTCTAAGGAGGCTTTGGTGGTTGTCCTTAGTTGGCTTCAAGTGTGAAATAATTGTCTTGGAGTGTGATTTTTTGTGGTCCCGGAAAGTGACTTTGTTGTGTAACCAGCTCCAAAAAGAGAAGAAAAGAGATATAAACGCCTTAGAAATGAGCCACTTTGAGGGGGAAACCTCCAATACATTACATAAATGAACAATTCTTGGATGATACAAATGAACAAAACCTCCTTCTATATATAGGAGTCCATGGGGCCATAATATAATCCTAGTGGGCCACAATGTAATCCTAACCGACCTAACGTTAATAATTTAAGGGCACAA